>JAPMOQ010013261.1:447821-483236 GCA_026543055.1 Argiope trifasciata
ATATATATATTTATACACACATACATATATATATATTTATACACACACACATATATATATATATTTATACACGCACACACATATATATATGTATATTTATACACACACACACATATATATTTATACACACACACACATATATATATTTATACACACACACACATATATATTTATACACACACATATATATATTTATACACACACATATATATATTTATACACACACATATATATATTTATACACACACACACACACACACACACACATATATATATATATATATATACACACACATACATATATATATATATATGTATATATACACACAAGTCATGCCTTTTAGTGATCAAAATGCAGAATGGGTATATCCTGACAGAAAAAATTATTGTATTTATTTTTTTCTAGTTTTAACCAAGTATATCCTTTATAAATACATGGTTAAATCCTACAAATATCACACAAAAATCCTATTCATAGAAGAAATTGTAAAATATATTTGGTGGTATTCGATATTAAGATCATTGTCATAAAAATTTAATAGCAATTCTGTTGGCCATTTTGCGCTAGTAAGATATTAAGTAGCTGTTGCAGTAACACCAGAAAATGCTAAAGACGCTCCAACGTACTTTTTTACTAAAATCGTAATGACATTATCGATATAATAAAGATATCGTAATCGTCATGATGTTATTTCATTAACAGAGATACATTTTATCAATGAATTTTCTGATTAAAAGATTTACTGTTTCAATGATTTGATTTAATTACTATAACCTTATGGATTGTTAATTAAGGCTTAAATTAACTAAAACATTTGTTTCAATGTTACATGCATTATCTACTGACTATTTTACTCAGATTTTTAGGCAAAATTTCCTTCCTGTCTGCTTTCTCTGACAAATTTTGAGAAGTATTGCAATTTCCTTTTCTACCTGCATTTCAACACATTTGAAAATCTATGTTAATGGAGGAAAAAAAGTATACCTCGCATCAGCATTGAATGTTAATCAAATTTTATATCTCATAGCTAAAATATAGAATGTTATTAATTGGCTGAATGTATGCTTAGTACACGATTCATTCATTCATTCATTCATTCAAATCCAGTTATTTCGTGAAAATTCCATTTCAGTTTCAGTTATTTAAATGATATCTGGATACGTTTCTGAAATGGATTGTACGAAAATTAATTTTCCCTGCATAAATTTCTCTCGAACGGAAGAAATTTTCTCTAAGTCATGTAATAAGAACTATTGCAACAAGTAGTCTTCCTGTAGGATTCTAAATTGAAAAAGATATAAAATGAGCACTCGTAAGGCTGAACGATACAATCTGTTGGTATCTTTTTCCAATATACGTCTTGCCAAACTTGCATTTGATTATTTTCAAATCGTACTGAATATGCGCAAAGACCCAAAATTACAAGCAAGGAAAAAGGGACAAAGATATTGAATTTATTAAAATCGGGTATATTATTGATTAATATTAAAATAACAGTTTTTTCAAGCCAGGATTTAACTCCTAGCTTGAAGTCTTACAACAACATTAAAACATTGCAATATGCTACACAATAAAAATGACTAAAAAAATGCATACGATGTGAACATGCCATCATTATTTTTCTGGCGACATACTGAACATGAGAGATTGATCTGATGATGAAGATATCGTCGACTTTGAAATATCATCTTCAGAAATAGAACTCATCAGATTCCCCATCTTTCGATGATGATAATCATCTTCAGCTTCCAGAGTAGAACGCATTGAAGAAGTTCTGAAAGCGTCGTAATCATCTTTTTTCGTTTTTCTAGGAATGCATATGGGAAGAGTTTTGTTCTTGGAACACAAACACAGTGCCGTACTTGGAGAATAGTTTGAACTTGTGTTGAATTCCACAGTTTCTTCCAAGTCACTGCCAGTACGATCTTCGTGGTCAAGTACGTCGTATTCTCCTATGTCCACGTTATCACGAATTCTTATGTCGGTTAGACTGTTTCGTCTTTGTCTACCAGACGGACATCCTAGCATTCTGCGAATCCACTGAAAAAGAAGAAAGTAATGATAAGTATATTGAAACCAAACCCTTTCGCAATCCTAGCATTCTAAGAATTCACTGAAAAAGAAAAAAGTATTGATAAGTATATTCAGTTCAAATATTTCGCGATCCTAGCATTCTGAGAATCAATTGAAAAAGTAGAAAGTATTGATAAGTGTATTTAATCCAATCCCTTCACGTTCCTCTCTAAAATCATGCTCATCTGGTTATTGCAATTTTCATGCTCATGTTTTCATACGCACTAATAGAGAGATACAAATAGTACTTACAGGAGCAGGAAGACTTCCTATTTTCTAATTTAGTCACAAAATTGTATGTTTTGTAATGAAGATACTCAAGCACAAATTCTTTTTTCTCTTTGATTTTTCATATTTATAGCCAGAAATAGACAAATTGAATCAAAAATAATTTTTCGCGTTCGAAGAAGTTTTAAATCGTGGAAGAATTCTCCTAATCTAAAGGTCTCATTTGTAGACGATAGCAATAATATTTACGCTTTGCAAATAAATGTAAGTAAAATAGATTTCATCAAATAATCAATTCAAAGGAAATGCATTTTTTAAAATTGAAAATTTTAAAAATTTATATGCATATTTGTGTTGGAAGATAATTCCTTTATCAATTATAACTAGTGAGATGCACAATAACTTCAACAAATATATCATGTAAATACCAAAAAAATGAAATTTAATATATGTTGGAAAGGAAAACATAGTCTTGCAGAAAACATTAAAGGCACATTTCAAAGTCTTTCCACTGGAATTTAATGAACAAATACTTCTGCATAAAAATATACTAGTATGTTTATAATATTTTCCAAATTTAGTATTTTAATAGATTTATAGTCTAGAAAATTTGAATTACCTTAGTTTGTATTCCAAGCATAATTACGTATTTACCGAAATTAACAACCAGCTTTTAGATCCACCGTTTTGAAGGGAAAAAAAAATATTAAAGTTACATTGACTGAGTAGCACTTGTGGTTGTATCACTATCGTAAACTACCATGCCCAATGAAAGCTGCGTAAATGATTGTATGTTAAGGTAGTGAAATTAATTATGGCAACACTGTTTTTAATTTCTGTATAATGCTGTTAATACGACTCCTTTAGATCTTAAATGAAAAATTTATATATTAATGAAAATTTGATGTTTTAGCCTTATAAATAAAAAAAAGATATGAAAATCCGTATGAAATCACTGCACTTTAACAGTTTAACGATGAAAGTATAATTTATTGAAAATAATATTTTTCAGCATTCAAATGATTGATATACGATTTGAACCCTTTCTCACAATGCCCGAGTAGTAGTAGAATAAAAGATTTTCATACTGAAAATGTTGGTACCTAGAAGATCTTGAATTCTATTTCCTGATGCATATATCACCAAATAATTCAGTTAAGTAATAATCTGATACCCACATTATTCATTTTTGATTCACTGACAACAAATTTGATTGATTAAATTTTTGTTAATCGGTAGGTTCAATTTACATTTCCAGCAAACTGTCGCTATTCAGCTGTTATAGGGAACAAACTTTTCCATATTTGTTAGCTTAAAGACTGAAATTGGGATTTTAATGCTCAAGGGTGTGATCTGACAAATTTGTCCTCCCCACAATTTTTTTCTCGTCTATATACACGACGCGAAGCTTTAATTATTTTTCGTTAATGCTGCTGCTGTTGTTTTTTTGTTGCATCTGACAAAACGATTCGAAAATGCATTTTGCGGTTGAGTGGAATATCAAAAAAATGTATTCTTGTAGATTTAAAATATGGAAAATTAGCCCCTTAACCGGTTTGCACTTACGTCAGGCGTGAATATATTTATCTTTTTTACCTCCTTCAAACAAGAATTAAGCTGTTCATAATTTTTATAATTCTAAACCAAAATTACATAAAGTAAATAAAATCTCAAGTATTCTTTATGAATTCTCAATTGAATCAAAACAACAAAGCATTCCTAAAATTACAAATGTCCTCTAATTTCCCAGTAAAGAAAATAAATACATGAAGGGGTTAAGAATATTCTGAAATATAATATTTTTACGATTGCGATGCTTTTTATCTATAATATTAAAGAAAGTAAAAATGCCCATTTTCCAATTTCTTCTAAAATTCCCTGAATTTAACCCTTTATTTGCCGAATTATTCCGTCATCAATTTTTCAAGTTTATTTTCGAACCTTTAGTTAAGTTTGGGTATAAAATACAATCAGAAAGAAGGAAAAAAACTTTTTAATTAAAATAATTAAATTAATCACATTTTATGTTATTTTTTAATTGATAACTACAGTTTCCTATTGGGAACATGTTCTTCGTGACCTTTTAACACATTCGCTGCCACTGACGCGCCAGCGCGTTACGAATAATATGTTATTGTAACAAACCATCTGTGTTATTAGATGACACCTTTTCTGCAACAGTTAAAAGATAGTAAAGAAGGAGTCATCTAATTAGATTGATGGTCCTGATATCAGGTGCGGGTAGTGGCAGTGAACGTGTTAAAATAGTTCGAAAAAAATCATATTTGGAATATATCGGCTGGATTTAAATGGTACTTTAATGCACCGTCTATTGTCTATAAATAAATTCTTTGTTCTTTATGCTAAATTGCCAGTTTGTTATTCACTTTGATTTTAATATCTATCATTCAGGGTACCTCATTGCCTATAGAGTTACTTTGATTTTTTTCCAAGATATACTTTGTTGATCTATAATCTCTCCAATACAGACAATGTCTTTTATAATTTTCACCAATTATAAAAATCACTTTGTTTAGAAGCGTTAGTTGTGTGATTAGAGAGATCTAATGATATTTAATTTAGCGTTTAAATAAAGTAAATTTGAATTAGCGTTTTCCCAGATAGATTAGACAAATACAGTGTAATGTTACATTGATAATAAAAAATGCTAATGCTATTAAATTACCTGAAAACATACCCACAATTTTTACAAAAGGAAAACATACATAATAGTACCCACAATTTTGTACATACCTGATAACAAAAGCAAATAAGTAAATACAGTCCTGTACATGCCCACGTGCAGGCGTAATATATCCATGACATTGGACAAAACAGAAAATACTGGAGCAGAGATGAGTCCATTTTGGATAGGAAAATTCAACTAAGGAAATATTATCTTTATTAGATCAAGGATGGAAAATACCATGAAATTTCCTTAATTATAAAAAAAAACTAAATGTATCTTCCAAAATTATGACTTACACCTTTTTTTGTTGTTGCCGGACTTGATTGAATTAAATTCACGTAAACCCTCAGATTTATACGTTCTCTTTTTTTGCTGCCGGACTTGACTGAATCAAATTCTTTTAAAGTTAATCCTAAGATTTATATAAACTATTCAATGCAAATTAATACTGCAGGAAAAAGGAAAAATGAAGACGATAAAAATGTAAATCAAATAGTGATTACACATAAATTGGAAAACAATTGAAGCATCCAAATAATATCGAAATTGAGATTTATATAAACGTTGGCAAGAGGCTTTCAAAAATGTGCAATACTGTTTGGAATTGGAAAAATATTGCATACATTAGAACCTTTAGTAATATATGCATTGTCAAGGAAATGGACACACTTCGACTTTAAATGATCCAGATTCTATTGGGTCGTTCGGAAAGTAATTTCGTTTTTTCCTGACAAAGGATTTAATTGCATTTTTCGCACCCAATTTCATACTTAAACCGCAAAATCATTTTATGTTTTAAGAGCTGATATAGCAAGGCTTGAGTGTGAAAAAGGGTTGTATGACTCTTTCGTACGAGTCATTTGCGTACGAGCCATAAAACTGTCAATCAATGGTCCCGTTTACAATGGGATTGTGTTACTGTAAAGGATGAGTTTTAGAAGAGGCTGCAACATTTTAAACGTTATCTGAAAGTGTCAGGTTTGGCAAGAGTTAACATACTTAACAAAATTTCGAATACTTAATGTTGTTCAATACCATTTCATACGATATTTTCCTCTTGGTTTTTTATGAAGCATGAATTGCTTTTCAAGGAGTTTATTCAAAAAATATGATAAAAATTAATGACCAATGATATTTTTTTCATATAAATACTATATCGACTTAGGAACAATAATCTAGATTTTGGTAAATTAATTATTTTACATGAATATAACGATTTGCATTAAACAAAAGAATTTTGGTTTCATTAGTTTTTATTTTATTTCTTCTTGATTCGTTTGTTTAATTTAGTAAGTTTGAACACTGAAATGTATGTTATTAAATATAGGAACTTTAAAAATATTATTGTTTCTTAAGTATGGAGTACAATTAAATGGTGTTAAAAGCATTGAAATTATTTGTAAGATGGGAATAGTTATAAAAAAAAATCTTGAAATGACGTAAGCAGTAAGAAAAGATTCCAACTACGAATGTTAATTTTCCGTGCTATATATTTCTTTTACAAATTTAAACTTTTCTGTTTATCATTGTAGATTTAATTTCAATGCTGTTACATTTAAATGAAAAATCTGCTCAGATAAAGATAAATTATTTGTTCATTATACGACTTTGAATTTTATATATGAAATATTGTTATTACATGGTGCATAAAATAAATAGCTTACTAAATCAGAAGTATATTAATATTTTGCCAACTGATACTTTTTATCTGCGCAAATTTGTAGGTGATATTAGCTGAATTCAAATTTAATTTTCTTCTAGTGACACTATTTATTAAACCCTAATTACAAATCTATTGATAAAATATAAAACAGAATTAAAAAAAATATTTACATTAATGTACGTAGTAATAAATTTACATTAATATATGCAGTATATGTTCTTCAGAAACTTTTATTTTTTTCATAGATCGTTCCTGTATGTAAAATAAGCCATTAACAATAGTATTAAATGAAGCTCTGGTAATTTACCCTTGAACAATATAAACCTACACCATTATTGAAATTTTTACTGATTATCTATGCGTTTTTTAACCATATTTTAAGCAGTGTAATTATTTCTAATTTCAGAAGAATTCATGGCCATTTTAAACCTTCCAGGGGTCCTGTGATAATGCAAATCTCGAAACAACCTTTTCCCTCCAAATTTTTTACTATGTATTATGTATTTGATTCCCAGAAGTTCAAAAGCTTTGAACAGATTTAATTTCAAATAGTAGGAAAGTTATCAATTGTTAAATTCTTTATTATGTACTATTAATCGTTTGAAATGTACATTTAAATGATCAGCTTCTCTTAAAACAATTAGAATCGTTTGTGATGGTAATAATTGAGTTTAGGCGTAATTTTTTAGAATGGAATTTCAGTTTTACATTTTCTTTTAAAATTTATTGATTTTTATTTGAGAACTATATTTAGCATACTTAGACTGTGAATGAATAATTCAGAGAATTCAAGCGTAGTAATGCAAGCGTTCTTGATGTATTTCGTCGTATACTTTAAATTTACCACCTTTGTCGTCCAGTTATCTATCTGTCTGTCCGTCTTATATATATATATATTCTGAACAATAAGGTATAAGACATGAGAAAATATTCCTGCGTACGGTTTTTATACGCATTTTTTAAATTTTATAATGCTGTAAAAACTGTTTTTTTTTTACTGTAAATTTTTAGAAAGTTATAACGAAAATAAAGTCAATATTTCTTTTATTTTTTAATTAAATTTTTAAAAAATCACTTTTCTATCCTTCAAAGTAAATAGTTGCCAAATTTCGTAGCTAAACGGTATGGTGTGTTGAGAGCCAGCATATCTCGTACACATAGAGACAAAACTTTTTTTTCTTATGTTTACGCATCAAAACTTAGTTAAAACGCCAATACCCTTTCCCGCCAAATACTCTTGCCAACAGATAACATGTTTTTTGCAAACCTAGACTAATTACTCCCTACCCCCTTTTTTCAATGGGCTTAGAGTGATTTATTGGTCTTTTATGACCTGTACGAAAGTGGTTAGTACGCATTTGTCCCAATACCGTGAAAAAGTGCAGCTGATTCTTCACAGTAGTTTTTGGATGGTGCCCTTTTAAATATGGAGAGCAATAAACAGCATTTTCGTCATTTTTTTCTTTTTTGCTATATAAAAGGTAAAAATGCTGTTCAAGCCAGAAATAAATTAGCCAATATGTGTGGAGAAGATGTGTTAACAGTACATCAGTACCAGAACTGATTTGCAAAATTTTTCCTTCAAATGAGGAGGCCAAAAACCATCTCGATCAGTTTTTTTTACAGTAAAGACCAAAACTTTTATGAGCGTGTAATCATGTTACTACCAAAAGGTATTAGACCAGAATGGCAGTTTTATAATTTAATAAATAATTTATTCATTAAACGAAAATTTATTTTCATTTTGACAAAAAAATACGAAATTACTTTCCGAACAACCCAATAACTATCCAATGTAAATTGCAATATTGAACATTTAAGTATTTTTAATATGCCAGACTTAATAGTATCAATCAATTTTGATAAAGCCTTTAATAAATCTTCATAAGAAGCAGATACTTGTTCTGTACAATACTTGTACAATACATTAGAAGTACTTAACTTTTACAAAATAGACACTTATACTAAATATGGTTGTAATGATGTATTATAATATTATCTTCAACGAAATTCGAAAAGTAATATCAAGTTAATGTTCATTTTAAGGATTTGGTTTATTTTATAAGCTTATTTACTACTAGATATATGGTAAAAAATAAGCAACATTGTTTTTAAAAACAAGCAACAGTTCTTTGAATAAATGTATCATTGATAAATTCTAAAAATTTGCTATAAGTTACACATGTTCATACATTGCATATGGCACTCAATGCGCTCGCAGGGCACATTTTTGAATGTGATGCATATGCATCCATTTTCAATTTTCATTTGGTATTATATTTTCATAAAGTAATCTAAAATATTATTATATATTTTATACATGTATTTATTGTTTCAGATTTTTTTTTACATTTTAACTACTATTTACTTTACAGACTTGAATAATGCTTTAGAGTGTGATATTTGGTAAAACATAATCCCTTGTGAAATGGTAATCGGCACGATTTGCAGTAGCATCTTGTTTTAAGACATTAAGAAACTCTCACGAATTTTTTCGTATTTTAGGTTCAATGTGCTACGGACTGTTCATGAGTTTTTTTCATGTCACATTTCCTGTCTGTTATTGCTTCATAAATAACAAAGTTATGATGATTTTAGAACGTACAAGCTTGCTCCAAAACGTACTGACCCAGGCATATGTCTTATAGATTTCTTTACGGTTCTTAATGTGTTAAATATTTGAGCCTAGTTGTTAATGCATCGATTTAACAGAAAACATGAGAAAACGAGATTTCTCGTAATCCCTATTCAATGTGTTAAATTAAAATAAAATAAAAAGCAGGGAAATGCGAAGAAAAGTTTGATACATTGCATTATTGAATAATGTCTCTGAAATATTAGGTTGGGGAAAAAGAAATCCATTATTTTTACGTGAACTTCAAGACTTTATTTAACATGTTTTGCATTGTCTGATTTAGTTTTGTGTTAAAACTGTTTTGTGGTCGATCTTTAACTCCTGGGCGATGCTACGACTACTAACATGCCGGTCCACTTCGATGATTTCAGTGACTTTGTAGACATTTTCGACGACGGGCCTGCCTGTGCGAGGGGCATCCTTAACGTCAAAAATACCCGAACGGAATCGACGAAACCAAAATTGCGCGTAATTAGCTGTTACAGTATCGGGACCATAAACACTATTCACATTTTCAGCCGCCTGACTTGCATTTTCGCCCTTATCAAAGAAAAACTGTAAAATGTACCGAATTTTCTCTTTGTTGACTTCCATCTTTAACGCCGTGTAACTCAGAACTGAATGGACAAAACAAAAAACTGCAAACGAATTCTTTTAGTGCGAACTGTTACCTTGACAACGAGCATAAATTTGAAATTGTTTGATCGATAATTTACGAGATATCGATCACTACAGCCATCTACCGAAAAAATAATGGATTTCTTTTTCCCCAACCTAATATATATTCAAATTTCGAAGCATTTATCGACATGTTGGAAGCAATATGGGAAATTACGACACTGCATATAAGGCAGTTGAAATTTGGCGTGGTTAGCGTTAGGGACAATGCATATACCATTTTAGTAATATATATTTTTTCTAATACAATAAATAAAAAACACTTAATATAGACATTTAATTTCTTATTACAAGGTCATACATTCTAAAAAAATGAATTTTGAAAATTCCATATTTTTCTTAGCCATTTTTACACTAATGGTAAATGGGATTGCACGATCTGAAAATTTAAAAATTTTCCAATTGGAAAGCGCATGCTTTTTACAGGTTCTTAGGAATATCATTAGAGAGAACATTTAACTCTTTGCAGCCTTTGATATTCTAAATAGTGTTTTTGAAAAATTATAAACTATTAATTGTTTATACATTGTTTAGAAATGCCAAAATTTATTTCTATTTATCTTTGTATGTGTTTTATATAATGCCTGTTTTTCTATAAATTGCTGTTAATGTGTATACTAAACTTTTAAGATGCAGTGTGGAACGATAATATATTCAATGTCATAACAAAATTTTCAAATTTATGTTTTGCAGAACATTTGTCAATTAATAATCACAACTGATGAAGCTTATAAATTCTATAGCTCCTCAAATAATCAGGATCGATGAAGCCTATCATATATCCAATTAGTTCTATAACTTCCAATAAACTCGTGACAAAAAATACTTAGATGTACTATCAGTTACAGTAGTGTTTCTAATTACAAATTAGTGCAAGCATTTTATACATTCCCATTCCTAATTACAAACTAATGAAAGATCCGATAATCTCATTGTTAATCTACTATTTCTTGAATATAATGAATATTTTTTTTTCTATTTTGTTTAGTTCTAAAATGAGAGATTAGTCCTCTAACTTTCAGTACTTCATTCCGTTCTTTTAGACCAATCATTACGTCATTTTATAGATGGTATATCTATTATATCAAGATTGCCTTGAATCATATTTATGAAATTTGTTAAAGTCTGCTGAAAGAGTTGAAAACCTAAAATGCAAGTTTAGAAAACCCTTTTGTAATCAACTGACAAACGCAATTATAATACACTATTTTAATACTTTTGCAATAAATCGGCATACAGCTCGCTAATTATTAACACTAGAACGCCCGTCTGTGTCAATTGGACAACAGGGCCTGTTTAATTGTTTCCTCCCGCATTTTAATAGGAATGTGAAAACTTTTTCTATGGTGATTACCCAAAACAGTTTTGTGGCTCTAGGTTAATAAGAATAAGAGTTTACAACTAAATATACTTAGAACTTCCTCTGATGCCAATTAGACACCAAGGCAATTTAACATTATAAGTAGCTGTCGCTCGACAAATAATAGTTCACTAAACGAAACAAACTGCCCAAAGTACTATCGCGCACTTGTTTGTCCTTGAATGTAGTGTTATTGAGTTTACAGCAGAAATGATTAAATTCTTCTAAAATTGTCGTGTCTAAGTATTTAGTTACACGGCAGCTGCTTATCTGCTTATAAAAAAATTCATTCGATTTTCAAATCTTATGCGGACATCCTGATCCATTCTTAGACATCCTGAAACCATGACTAACAGAAAAATTTAAACCATGATGAATGTGCTAGTTTACCGCTTTCTAAGAATAAATTGGATGTTGGTGAGCTGTCTCGTTCTAATTTAGATTCCGTGAAAGTTACTGCGAAGATCTGAAGTAGTTTGTTTTGTTACCACCCTTTATAATATAAAGTTTGGTTAAAGTTATTAAAAAGTCTTAAAACTAAACCTTACTAAACAGTAGTCCTTATATTTTATATTCACAAATTATTTATTTTATTTATATATTTTGGTCGTTCGTGGTGTCAAATCAAACCGAAAGACATTTAAGGATAATTGAAATCCAGGATGTTCAAGTGTTAATATAAAAATTTCCTGAAATTATAGCTTAATCTACATAATTTTTCTTGCATAATGCTAACTAAAACCTAAACTGCAAGTCATAAAACACTTTTGAAATAAATTCCCATTTTAATATTTTTGCAATAAACTGACATAAGGTTTGCTAATTGTTTAGCAGAAAATTTGCCTGAATTTATTACTAAATCTCGGTAATATTCAGTGCATCAATTTAATTTACATTAATTATCCATTTTACTCATGCTGCCAAACGTAAGATAGTAACTAATCACAAAATAAATACGCAATATCCTTTCTTCTGATTGTAAGATATCTCGTAAATGAAAACGTATAAGATAAAATCAAAAAGAAAACACTACGTATTTTATACAAGAACTTAGAACAATAAATAATAGATTTACCAGAAATAGCCATATAGAAACATTTTTACCTAGTGTTAGCTTTCCAGTGCCAACCAAATTTTTTTCAATTCCACCTGATCAGCTCCGAAAATTTTGGAACATAATATGGTAGAAATATAATTGGTAGTGTGTATATTTTGGACAAACTATCAATTGCTTCTCTTTATCAAAACAACTAATTCAGTGATAAGATTAAGAAATACTACCACTTATCATTGAGAAACAGAAAAAGCAGCAACATTTTGCTCGTTCTTTATCAAGATTCTTGCAAATCGCTTGAAGCATTTATCATACAGGTCGTCAATCTATATAAATAAAAATGAATGTTTGTCTTTCTGTCTTTTATGCGGTTCCGTACCTCTCATCCGATTGCGATGAAACTTTGAATGCTTATTTCTTGCATTTATTTGTTTCTGTTGAAGATGGAAAAACAGAAACAAAAAATTTCCAACTTTAAAGTTTAAAAAATAGAATTAATATTATTTACGCTTCTCTTATATATCATTCAATTTCAATGAATGTATTCATTTCCGATAAGAAAATAAATATTATTCCTTCTATCATTCCTAATTAAACAAGACAGTTATTTTAAATTTCAAACGATATTACCGAAATTATTTCTTCTGTGGCAGCAACACGCAGGGTTCCAGTTAGTGTTTAATATTTTAGATGGATTTCTTTGTGTATCCATATATCGCATTCTACAAATCTAATAACACAGTAAGAAAAATATATCAGATTTGCCATTTATTTACTCAGAAAGAAATTGGCTAAGCTACGGCCAAGAGTAACGATGAAGTAACATAGGGAAAAAAATAGAAGTGTCAAAACAATTCTAAACATCAAAATTTCTAAATAATTTTATTAAAAAGCAAGAGCTTTCGTCACAGTGATAAGACGAGGCAGTTTCAAAAATAGTATTGTCACATATATATCTTGGTGTCATATTAATAAAAAGTTCATTTGTGAAGTTAATATTGCCTTCAATTATCATCGTCATCTGAATCCTTATGCAAACGTACACCAAGAAGCTTTGCTCTTTCTCTGGGTGCAATACCTTTCTGGCCTAATTTCCAAGCTACCATCCACTCATCAGGGGTCAAATCATAGCATGTTGCAATCGCCTCCAAGACAGTTTCTGGGGACTGACCCAGATGGCGAAATTTTCGTGTAGAAGGTGCCGAGAGGTGACGGCGTATTTTCCCTTTTGGATTTCGAAACTTTCTTTTTGCACCTGCTGGACCTGGTTCAGAAGCAGCTGAACAAACAGACGATGAATTCCCAGACGGATTTTCAAACTCTCTCTCAAGACAGTAGTATTCGATCGAATCATACGCCGCCTGACTCAAGTTAGTATTCGGACTACTTTTTACATCTTCAATTTCTTCATATACTTTGTTTTCAGGATCATTATTATCACCCACAATAGGTGTGGTGCTTCCTTTAGTATTCGACCTCGTCTGCACTAGTTTTGTCGGATTCCTCAACTTTCTTTTGCAGGAATTTTTGAATAAGTCCTCGTTTTGAGGTGAGTCCTGGGGAGAATCAGTAATTCGACCTTCACTACCAAAAATCCCTCTTTTCATGTCATGTTGAGTTGGATGAGAAAACAGACTCGTTTTCTGTTGGATAATTTGATTTGGACTGGATTCAACAAGTGTCTTTACACAAGTAGGAATGCTTCTGACGACTGCTTGCTGTCTCTGGACTATCAGATTTTGAGATGAAGCATGCCGCAACATTGGATCCTGCTGTCTCATTGGTGAATTAGGCAGTTGCCTAACCTGTTGCACGGATTGCTCTTCCCTATGGGTTTGACTCATCTGTTGGTCAGTCTTCATGATTTCTTCATACATCTGTTTAATCAATTTTCTGGCTTCCGCGGCGATTTCCAATTCTCTTGTTGATGATTCGCTAGTTTGAGAAGTACCTGGAAGCAGCCTGGAGGACATTTGTGACATCTGTATATCATATGGGGGCGGGGGTGTTTTTCTAGGAAGTTCTCTGCCATGAGGAATACTACATGCAATGTCTGGTGGTTGTGCAATTGCGGAAGAATTCAAAGAACTCATTGTCCGATTTATTTGATTATTATTTCTTGATTGCATCTGAAAGAGTGATAAAGTTGAAATAAAATATTGCTAAATATCATTTGGCAATCTTATGAAATAATTTTAAGAAAAATGAATTAGCATAAGTATCACCTATGAAAAACCGCAGTCCAAATGACCCCCCAAAAGTCAACTTTTTAATGAGATTAAGCATTAAATAAAACTATTTCTGAAACGTTTCGTCAATATAGAAAACGTTTACTTCCTCTTTACTGTGACTTTCTGACGTTTTAGAAGTTCGGCAAAATTATGATAAAAATATTTAAGATATGCATCACTTTACGTTACATCATTTGAATAAAGAAATTTCTTGTGTATTCATTAAGAATTGAAAAATTGTTTTTTAAAAAAAATTTTAAGTTACTATTGATTGAAAGAATTCCTGTCTTTTAAATTCATATGATGTTTACCTGAATGTTTCCTGTCTTTCTCTTAAATTCATATGATGTTTACCTGAATGTTTCCTGTCTTTCTCTTAAATTCATATGATGTTTACCTGAATGTTTCCTGTCTTTCTCTTAAATTCATGTGATGTTTACCTGAATGTTTCCTGTCTTTCTCTTAAATTCATATGATGTTTACCTGAATGTTTCCTGTCTTTCTCTTAAATTCATATGATGTTTACTTTCACAAATTATCTCCATCTTATATTAATTTTACACACCTTCAATTACACGGATGAGAGATTGCAGTATAAATAAGCAGACTCTTGCCTTTGATAGGTTTTTGTTATATTAAAGCCCTGTTTTAAAGCAACTTTTTGGTTATTTGGGGCATATCTCGAAATTTTTAGCCACCTTCGGATGACGAAAACGACCCCTGAGATGGCATCCTCCCTGTCTAAACTTACCAGCCAGTGAACACTTGGACACAATGAATTTAATGTGTGCTAAATATGCTCACATAATGGTCTTTTGGTGGAATTGGATCTCGATTCTGGAATCATCGTTTCATGAAAACAAGACCTTACCACCGGTATTCTTTGGTAGGTTAAGTAGTTTTAGGGAATTTTTTTATTTCCACTTTAATGACAAGATATACCTCCTTTATGAATAGTTTCGTTGTAGTCGGCAACGAGATTTAGAACTTAGTCATTTGGTTATAGCAAAACCAGAATGCAAATAAGAAGTTGCTATATAAAGCAAGTTTTCATGGTTTTCTGGGATTATGGGATGTTTAGTATTAATCCAGGGTTGTGTTGGCTCTATTTCGAAGGATGGTGTTCATTACTGGCATTACGGATGGGGAGGGATGCTGAAGGAAGGATGGATTATGCTGAATCTAAAGTTGGCCTTCAGGTAACAAATTACAATTTCCTCTCGTGTCAATGCCATCAAAGTTCTCGACAACTAATTTGAAAAGTAACCAAGCTCTTTGGTGGTTCAGTGTATTTAATTATATATTACATTTATTCTAATTCTCAATAACCAAATATATCATTAAATACAAATTGTCATTTATTGACGCACACGAATACAAAAATATTCACGGTTACATCTCTAACTAGACATTACGAATCTGAATTAGTTAAACATTAACAAAAAAAATTAACGAATTAGAGTTCTAGAAAAGCATCTCACACGCAGATTTCCAAGACAATAACAGTTGGGAAAGGGAAAAAGGCTCCCTAAAAAGAAACATCTCTCATTTCTATCATGACTCTGTTTCTGGTTGAACCTAGACTTTGCTACAGGTTGGGATTAAATGTACTGTAATTATATTCATCAATAAACTATAATTTATTGGTTTTCTCGTGTATTATGATGTTGACTTTTTTTTTTTACAGATATGGGTCATACATGTAATTTAGCTCATCTTCAGCAACCTCTGATTCTCTCCTTCGACCTGTACTCTCTGACTTGATGGGGTTGGTCTTAAGCGGCACCATCAAGTTTCCCGCATGGCCTTTGACTAGGTCTCTCTATCGCTCCGTATAATACTGCACGTGACCTCGCTTTGTATTCGTATTTAAGAATTTTTGAAATTCAATAACAATACTCACGTTGTTGGGTACTGTTGTTGAAGTAGGAGTTGCTGTAGTAAATACTATACATATTGCTACAAAAGCCCAAAAGATAAAGTAGATGAAATCCAACACTCAGAACCGCAATTCTTTTGTACACGTGATATGGCTTGGTATTCATTTTTAAGAATTTTAGGTTGGATTAGGTTAGTTCGGGTTCAATGGAACAAAAGCTATTCGTCGGCTATACTAAGCCAGACAAAATGCCATATATGTCTGCGTAAAATATCTAACTCATTATCAGCTAAGGAAAATTAAAATTAAAAAAGCTTGTAAATGCTCTCGGAATACCGAAATAATTTCAGGAAGTTCAATAACAATGCTCACGTTGTTGGATCTGCAGTAATAAATATTATACAAATTACTACAAAAGCCCAAATGATAAAGTAGATGGGATCTAACATTCAGAACCACCCATGTTATCTAGCTTGGTATTCATTTAAAAGAATTTTAGATTTGGTTAGGTTAGTTTAGGTTCATTGGTGCAAGAGCTATATGTTGGCTCTACAAATCCAGACAAAATGCTACATTTGTCTGTGTTAAATATCTAAATCATTATCTTTAAGGAAAAATAAAATTTAAAAATCTTGCAAATGTTCTTGGAATGCCGATGGAAATTTGAGAAATCCAGTAACAATACTCACGCTGTCGGGTCTGCAGTAGTAAATGCTATACATATTGCTACAAAAGCCCAAAAGATAAAGTAGGCAAGACCCTACAATCAGAACCACAATCATTATGTCCCTGCTGTTTTTATACGTCAAATAAACGCACAGCATCATGCATGCGACGAATATAGCTGTGCATATGGCTGCAACAGAGCTATATACCGCGCATTGCCTGGACCATCCCAAGCAATTACGGATCTGAAAGAAGAAAAAAAAGAAAAGATAATTTATTACTGTTACTGCATCTGCATATCTGTAAATAACTACTTATGAATCTGCATACATTAGTGTATATTTATATGAACAATCTCAGAAAAAAGTAATTCAATTTTGGGGAAAATATGAATAATTACTTGCCGGAAACTTGAGTTGTATTTAATTTGTGTCCGATTGCTTAGATGTAATTCCATCTCAATGATTGCCAAACATGAAAGGTTTTATTCAATTCCTACTATCAGGTCACACCCTCCCTACATATATATATATTTATATACCTTGCACCAATTTTCAATCGTTGATAAAGTGTTTGTTATTCACCCACACTAGTTCAAATACATTTTTTTTATTTATAGTAAATGGCACTTCATGTTAATATAGGTTTTTTTTTCAAATACTAATTTATTAATTAAATGTAACTAATTTTTAATACTTTGAATAGTGTTTTAGCACTTTACAACGAGGATTGAAATCGACAGAAGCTCAATAGGTAAAATGCGAGGATTTCGGTATTTTCCACATGGTGAAGAATACAAGATCAATTCTTGAGAAAATCTATCATTTTTTATACTTAATTTTTTTGATATTTAATAAAATGTAACTAAAATAAAAAAAAATCTTTTTAATAAAAAAAAAACTAACTATCGCCTTTTCAAGGATCGCCCTCAAGCAATGACTCAAAATCAAGATTTTTTCTCTGAGGGATATGACTATAGTCCAATAGTATTGACCCCGAACAAGAACAGTGTGTAAACAAAAAAAAAAGAACGGAAGAAGAAGCAATCAAACCATTCCCCATACACGTGTTCAAACAAGCAACCTTTTTCCAACTTCCACAACACATAAAACTATATTATATATATATATATATATATATATCACATCCGTTCTTGAAGAATTAGCGATGAAACGAATTATCAAGGAAACTGTCAGATCAGAAAAAAAAAATTGCGGAAAGTTCAAGGAATTCCATTAAGCATCAGTTCTTAAATTAATAAATTAGGCCATTTCTAAAACCCATACCGACGGTTAAGTATTGCAAAAGAATAAATATTTTCTGGAAATAAAAGGAATAAATATACATATTAAAAATAACATTAGTGTCTTATTAGCAATAAAAAACTTTATTATTAAAAACTTTGATATTTATTACTTGTAATTTAACATTTTCATAAATATTCATAATGCATGTACAACTCAACTATTGTAAAAAGTAGTAAACAAAACATCATTAGGGGTACTATAAGATAGTTTTGTCGGATTACCATATTGGCTACAAACTCGCGGGCACACTAAAGTACCTTTCAATCTATTTGATATTCAGTACTGCTTTTGGTTACTGTGTAATTTCCCTAATGTTATTAAAAAACCCCGTAATCTCGAAACTTGGATGTCATAGAAGTGCATAACATCAACCAACAATTGTTAGCAAACATAACTATATTAATAAAAATTAGTGTTTGTATGTATCATATGAGCTGCCGTACCGCTCATCCGATTCCGATGAAACTTGGAATACTTATGTTCGGACTGAAGCTAAAAAAATCCATCTTTTTCTCATAACTAGTTGTATTATGGATGCTTGCGAGTCGGACAATCAAAAAATTTGTTTCTGCTGAAGACGGAAAAACAAAAACAAAAAAAATACTGCCTACCCTAAAGTTCTTCAATAATAAAGAATAGAATAAATACTATCTACACTTCTCCTTTCTATATCATTCGATTTCAATGAATGTATTCATTTCCGATACGAAAATAAATGCTATTCTTTCTACAATCACTGTGTTTTATCTAAAGACTGTAATTTTTTTATTTAAATTGTTTTCTATTTTTTAATGTCTGGAAAGCCCTAGATCTTATTAAAATATTTAAATTGGATTGTTCTAGATCATTCTATATAGTTGCATACAAGCAGAGTCCCATCAGTGAGGGGTGATTTCTGAGTTTGGTGATGTTGGAGTTGTTTCTTTCGAAAAAATCTAAAAGTTTATTTAAACTAACTACTTAATTCCTTACTTATTAATAATAATATTTATTATAAAAATATTTATCCTGTTATGACAAAATATTTCAGTTCGAACTCTGTTGGATATAAATTACTTGGTTATCAGATTAAAAACTGCGCAATCGTTAAAGTGGAATAAAACCAATAAAAATGGTGAAATTATCGTCTGATCTCCACCAACAGATTTAGAACACAAAACTATGGGTTACATATCTATGTTTTATATAACTGATGATTTTGTCTGGTGTACGAATTTTATATTGACATTTCATTTTCAATAATCATCAAACTTAGTAATGCGTTGTTTGGATACATCTAAATTATTTTTCGTAAAATACATGAAAATATTTTACTTGTCACCGAATTAAAAAATAAAATACTCAAATTCTAAAATTTTAAAATATAAAAAAACTAAAAAATAAAATACTCTGTCTCTACCACATTTAATGTCTCAACTTTAAAAACAATGAACGAATTTTACTTTGACTCACTTTACATTTCAATGAAATTTCAATGTTAAATATAAGTGGAATCATTTATTTAGTTGTGGGCTTAAATTATTATCGATTAAAACTTTATGAAAAAGTGATATTGTCACTATCTGCAGTTACCTAACAAATATTTTTTACCATTACAATGAGTAATTAACAATGGTATGTTGGTCTGATATATACTAAATATACATATTTGGTATATGAAAAAAAAAATCACAAAACTAATAATCTGTATCATTTAAGCACTTTTATAAATAACTTTAAAAATAGCTGAACTAAGTACTTACTGAACTCATAATTTCGGAACTTCTTCTACTATCAGAAACCATGTCGTCAGTGAAATAAAACACCAAATCATCTGGTAATAATGTTCAGCATTTTTTTTTTAAATAAGATTTAATTCTTACATGCAAGAACAACAGTCTAACTTTGATTTCTAAAAAGGTAAAACAGTTTTATGTCATGTCGATACAATATCTGGGTACAAATCAATAAGTTGGAGAAAATATGAAAACAATTCTATGAACACGATTGACGTCAAGTTATTCTACTTATAAAACTGCTTTAGTGGCCACCTGCTGTTCTGATTCTTTTATAAATCTTTAGAGCCACTTTCAATCAATGAAAGCATAAAGATATCAAACAGCGTTCACACTATTCAAGCTATTACGTACAATTTAAGGCCACGCCTACCTCAGGAAGATCACATGCCCTTGATATGACTATAGCAGATCGCTGGCCAATTGAGGCAACTATTTGTGGTTGTTCCATTGCAGTCACATGATCATCTTAAAATGGGCGTAGCCTTTTATTGCCGGCAATAACTGGCCTCGTGTGAACGCTGCTTAGACCGGATTTGGACTCGACCAGTTATATGGTGGTTAATATGCTAAATGGTGCAATTGATTTTTCTTCTTTTTGAAATTTATAAAAATTATGACTGAATTCCAGATTTAAATATCGACATCTGTAGTTCAAATAAAGGGAGTAATGACTCAAAAACTTTTTCGCATACTCTTTTAATAAAAATGAATGTGTGCTTTAGGTTCTTTTTCCCATCAATTATAATCAAAATTTCACACAGAATTACATTTATAGTCACAAAATCACATCCAAAATTGATGCATTTAAATTATATTTGAGTTATCGCTGTTGCATACTTCTAAAAGTACAAACCGGCAGAGTTCAACCCATTTGATGGATTAGGATGAAAATATGGATAGATGTCTACAATATATATGTTAATTCTACGCACCGGATTTTATCCAGCAAGATTTCTTTGTTTTATAATTTTCTTGTTAACTTACATTCAAACAGGCAGACAGAAGGACTTCCTCTAAATAGACTGTGCTCAAAATCTGTAAGAAATCTGCGAATTTGGCAAAAAGACCTTGTATCGACTGTCATACTTCTAGTTCAAAGACATTTTGAATTATTTTTGTGATAGACTGACAAAGGAATAGACAGATATTTTCCAAAAGTATGGTCTTTGAGCTAAAAGCGATTTTTTAAAAAGTGGGGATTTTCAAAATATCGAGTTTGGATTTTTTGACTATAACACTTTCATATTCCGTATAAGAGAGCTTAAAATCAAAATTATACACATCATTGTATTGTTATATGTTGGTTAATATGCTTAGGGTAACTAAAATAATTTCATATAAGAATTTAGGGATACTTTTTATGTCAGTTTATTTATTGATTAAAAAAAAAACACTTTTTCATCATCTTTAAAAATAATTCTAGGAATGAAACCCTACATTCTCTTAGAACTGCAGATTTAACCCTTTCTATGAAAAAAGTGGATTACAATTCACAAACTAAACAAAAAAGGTCTCATTAACTTCAATGTGCCTTATAAATCAGATCGATCCTCAGCCAGATGAATACAATTTTCTCATTCATCCTTGTTTATGCAAGGACAATGACTGATCCCATTACAGGCGACATAAAACTCTTCGTCTATGGACAATAATGTTGGAGACATACTGTAACGTTTCCTGTTTCCTCACATGGTATTTGACATTCCGATCAGATGTAACGTCACCTTTCTTCCCATACATAGTTAAGTGCTTATGGACCACCAGATGTGGATCCTCTTCACTAGTAGAGTCATTATATCTGGTAATTTTTTGTATCCAGATAAAGGGCCACAAATATGTGTTCCGTCGTTTCAAAATAAATTCATCATGTCTTCAAGGAAGAAGAAAGTCAAAACATCTAGACGTTCAACTATTTTCCATTGTAACGAGATTCCTCAAGTCTTCAAGAAACAATCTATATCTAGCAACCGTTGTCATTAAGGTTTGAAATTAAATGTGCTTTAGCCATGTTTGATGCGAATTGATTATAAAATATGTTTGGGAAAAGTCAGCTACAAAAATGGATGGATCCTTAACACACATTTCTACGACCGACTGGAAATCATTGAGGAAGCATTGATGTGTAGCAGAGAATTTAAGTTCACTAATGAGAAAATCAAAGACGGAGATCTGACAGAAATAAAATGCGGTATTTTGGTTTTGAGAAGAGAACAGAGTTGTGAGAACCATCGAAATGGGAATCGCTGAGACGTTTCCCAATTTTTTCCAAAAAAGTGTCCTAATTTTTTTTTTTTTTGAGAAACTTCGTGTTATTTGGGTTTCTGTGTAAGAAGCCTCCCAATAAAAATAGGTAGATTTCTGGAGCGGTTCCTGATGTAGCAATTTTGAGGTAATAGCTTATTGGAGTTTGTCTGGTATCTGCTCTTCGATTTGATCGGGGAAACCATTTCATTATTAAATTTTCTACTGCTGAGTGAATTTTGTAAATAGTCTTGATTTAGATGGTAACTATAATAGCTGTTTTTATGTACATATATAAAACTGTAAACTCTGTATATGCTATGCTATTCTTATATTTGATCGGTCAAGATCAATATATTGCAATGCATTTTGATGTTATTTTCGATTTGCGTTAAAGCTGTAGCATTGTGTCAAATCTCCTGGTCAGTTAATTTTTTTCTTCTACTGATAATAAAATTCGTTAAAAAGTAGAATGTTTGTAGATGTTTAAAGAAAATAAATGATCATCTCTATTTCCTTTGTCAAATTGTATTTATTAAAAATCGAATTAACATTTCATTTTGCCATGCACGAAACGAATACACATCAAGTAAAATGCATACAATCCTTAAAAATAATTCAAATCCAACGGGCACTTAAAAAATAATATAAAAATAAAGCGATTCTATGACTTTGACCTTGAATGCAATTGAATTTCATTTTAAGTAAATAACATTTTCTTTTATAAAATGAATACATTTTGGTTTAATTTTTGATAGAAGCAGTAACGTCTATATTAAGTTATATATAGATGAGATGAAATGATTTCAATAGAGATATTCTATTAAGTAAATCGTCATGTAAAGAAATATTCCTAAATTAAAAGTTAAATTTTTGTGTCAAGAAGTACTCCTAAATTAAAAGTTAAATTTTCCTATGGCCATTCATCAGAGATGGAAGTTTAGTTCTCCTACAGGTGGACTATACCTGTTGTCTGATTTTAAATGTATGAAATTCCTTAGAAATATTGTCCAATAGCTTTGCAGCGTCTTCTGCATTTCTCCGTACTTGAAGAGGAAGAGCAACATGGCGATAATAATAATACATATCAGTAACTTCTGGTAGTTTCTTTTCAGGAGGTTTGGGCCTTCGACTTTCTTCCCAAGACGCCAATGGATCCTAGAATAGAATTGAAAGCATTAATAAGAATCTTAAATTAAATTTTAAACATTAGTCAACTTGAGAAATGCATGATTTCAAGGTCATATTGCCGTATTGAAACAAAACATTACCGAGTCTGCATAGCTGAATGGTTATGACGCTGGACTCATAGTCAAGAGAGCATGTGTTCGATGACCAGTAGACTTAAAATTTGTTTAAGTATTTTACCTTTATTTGTTTTTCTTTTATTTCGTGTTCCAGAAAATCTTTGGATCTTTTTTAAATTTACCAGATAAGTACTCTGGACTTTTCTAACTGTCTTCAGAAAGGTATTCTGGAACTTTCCCTACTTGTATGAAAGCTGAAGGTCTCTTAGTCACAGTGTTCTTAGTCCAGAGTTGAGTTGATAAATTGGTTTAACTCTATTTTCTGTGTCTTCTTGAGTTCTATCTACTTGACAATATGAAGCAAAGGCAAGCGAAACAAAAATTAAAGTAACATTAATATTGGATTGGTGCATAAAATATCAAGCGTTTATTTGACGTGTTATTTATATAAATATGAATGAATGTTTGTACGTCTCTTACGCCTTCCTAAATCATTCAACCGATTGCGATGATTTTACCTATGGAAAGTAGTAAAGCTAACCTAAAAATAGTACAATTATGTAAATTTTTTTAATAATTGAATCTCAATCACATCTAATTACCAAGTATTTATCTCCAAATAACTCGCCGAGGAGTCAGATTCTGTAGAAATGCTAAATCCAATTTTTGTAGCAATAATGCGCAAATGTCATGCAAGTCATTCTCGGAGGTTACAAATTTATTACAAATTATGAGAGAAAACTTGTGAAAACCAACCTTGGGATTTTTTAATTTTAATTAAATTTGAGCGTTTTTCACAGTAATCAAAAATATTGCAGTACAAATAATTTTGCACCATCTAAATTTTAAAAAATTAATGTTTCAACTATATTAACTATTTTATGGTATAATTTTTTTTCTGTTTAATCAATTATAAAAGAAAATATTTTAATTACACTTTTTGAAATTAAATTTGAGAATTAAACGAATCACAAGATACAATAAATAGTTTCTTTCCTTACCAATCTGAAGGAACACCAAGTTTTACAATTCTAAAAGAATGCACAAATCTAATACAGTCGAATCCGGTTAATTGGACCACCGGTTAATCGGACAAGCCACTTATTCGGACCGAATCTTAAAGAACCGAAACAAATCCTATGTACATAAGCCTAATATTATTCGCTTATTTGAAACAAAATTCCATTTAAACGGACCAAAGAACGTGGCAGGGAAGATGAAAAAGAAACCACAAGTCGCCTGTGTACAGCAAGAAGTTCGAAAGGGAAAAGAACCAGCGAGAGGTGAGCAAGCACTTAGTTTCTTACAGCGGGCAGCTCGGTAGTAAGTTCTTCAAACGTTGACTGGAATTTGATAAGAACTTTTTGTTATTGTGCTTCGCATGCTGAGTATCATGTCGATCGTTTCGAAGAATTTATTTGTAAATTTATTTTTTAATGAATAAAGTTCATAAGCAACAGTAGTTATTGTTTGTATGTTCGCCATACGCGTGTGCCGCATAATAAAAGTCATAATGACATTTTAATATATTGCGTATTGCACATCACGTCTTGTAACATAGAGCATGTTCGTGTTATCGGACCAGCCGGTTATTAGGACCAAAATGATCCCGTCCCGATGTGGTCCGATTAACCGGAATCGACTGTCTATAAAAACGGATATTTGCTTGTTCGTATTTTATATACTATCGTACCGTTCGTCCTATTTCGATAAAACATTCAAAATCATTGATTGATCTCGCTTTTTTCGACGGCAGCAACGCACCGGGTAGTAGCTTGTGTTTTAATTAAGATAATATTTCATGAATTTTTGAATCAAAATATCCTTCTACTTTTACATTATAAAATGCATACCGATAATCATAATATTCGTCATATCATGCTGTAACACTTTGAGAAAGGATGGAAAACAGCGCAGTCATTTCGAGATAGAGCTTTTAGATGAGAGTTCATGCAGCGGTTAGGTTTAGGTTAGGTAGCTATATTAACATCCCATTTTTGAATCAACACTAGAGCTATTTTGGAACGGACGTAATAATTTTGATTTGGTTTGGTTTAGTTATATTAACGTCCCGTTGTAAAGCAACACTAGGGCTATTTTACGTGGTAATTTTGAACTGCGGTCAGATGACGAGAATGACATCTGATCTGGCACCTCCTCGTCAAATATACACACCCCACCAGTGGGAGGACGTTTGGCCCCGACGAATTTAACTTGCACCAAACCAGCTTACATGGCGGTTTTTCGGTGGAATTGGGCCTCGAACCTGCAACCCTCTGGTTCCGAAGCCGAGACTTTACCACCACACCACCACGGCCCACACAAGCAGCGAAAGTCGATGCAGGGAATGGTTTTCCTCTTTTCAAATCTGGAGACACTAGCTTAGAAAAGCAGGAAGAAGTTGACCATCGGGTGTCGAGGACAAGGCACTTTTGGAAGACATGGAAGGGGACGAAATCTTGACAACTCAGATGCTGTCCAACAACATCAATGAGGACCATTCAACCACTATTCGTCTGTCTCAAAAAGCTTGAAAACATTATGGAAATAGACTGGATTGGTCCCCCATGACAACAATAAAACCGAATGTGTCTGAATTTTCAGATTTGCTTCAACGAAACGAAAGGAGTCCTTTTCTGCAAATGGTAAACAGTTATTGAAGTAGATGAGGACTAAGTTTCGGATTCATCATTTAAAAATATTACTGATGAATTTTTGTTTCATTTTTCATAATAAATATATCTTTCTTAAACGCCAGATAATCATGCACCAATTCAAAAGATAGCACATTTGGAAAAAAATAAAATTAAGCAAGACATAAAATTAATTTAAGCTTCTACAAAATGAGTGGAACCTCATTTTGTTGATGCAAATGGGAAGCAGTAATTGAAGTAGCTGATTAATAAGTTTCAGATTAATGATTTAAAAATATTACTGATGAATTTTTGTTACCTTTTTCATAATAAATGTAGCTTTCTTAAACACTATATAATCATGGAATAATCCAATAGATAGCACATTTGAGAAAAAATAAAATTAATCAACGAATTATTCAAAATATTTATAGATTGAAGACAACATTAAAAAAATTTCCTCTCTACAAAGGCTGGAAGGATAAAAGAGATTCCTTTACATCTAAACACAAATTATTATTTGGCAAACAAAAAGTTGTTCGAGTTAGGACTAGTCAATATTAGGGTTTGAAATTCACTTTTCAGTACCTAATTTCTAAGATATAGAACTTAACAAAAATTTTTAAATACAAACGTTGTTCATCTTATTGAGGCGCCAATTTGGCTCATTGGATTTGGTTAACTTGAAAAATTATGAGCTCAACAAGACATTCACTTTTATTCTTAAGTTTCACCTCCCAAATCTGATTAAAAAAATAAATCTATATCTATACTTATAATAAAGCTCAATGTGTGTGTGTGTGTGTGTGTGCGTGTGCGTGTGCGTGTGCGTGTGCGTGTGCGTGTGCGTGTGCGTGTGTGTGTGTGTGTGTGTGTGTGTGTGTGTGTGTTGGCGCTCTACAGGCCAGACCGTTGGACCTACAGCTACCAAATTTGAAACATGTATACCTTGGAGGTCGGAAATGTGCACCTCGGAGCCCTTTTTTCAAATTTTTAATTAGAATTTCAATTAATTAAAATTTAAGTAAAATTTCGACGTTTTCCCGCTATAACTTCCGAAAAAATTATCGGACAAACATGATTTTAACATCAATTTAAAGATTAAAAAAATTAGCTTTCTAATGGTATCAGTGTTTTAATGTATAACTCAAGCTTCTATTTTTAACGAATTTTTAAAGAAATATTTTAACCATGTTTTTTTGAGCACGTGACTGGATAAAATAAAAGAAAACAATGACGGAAGTTCAAATAATAAAAATAAAAAAAAACGATCATCGTAAATCAAATCTAAAGGAAATGAGACTTTTAGCACGTGACTGGATAAAATACAAGAAACATAAAATGTGATATTTTCTTTAAAAAATAAATGCAAAGCAAAGGTTTCTATAATCGTTTGCAATATCTATATCATTAATTCCATAAATTATCTTTGTTTACAGTAAACCTGGTTGAATTTAGACAGGATATGCATTGAAATCCCGACTTAATGGCATATTTCTATAATCGTTTGTAATATCTGTATCATTAATTCAATTATTTTTTCCCTTTTTCGCTTTCTTTAAAAAACATATTTAACATTTTGGCAACATCACCGAAAAAAACATTTTTAATATTTTTTAAGCATAATCGATAAATTATTAGAACATTAAACTCAAAAAGTTTTTTCGAATAAAGTTACCGACTCTTTAACTACTAATAACTGAATCTTTTAACTTCAACTATTTCTTAAATTTTGGCTAATGAATATGTGATTTAATTGAAAATTTTAGAACGCATTGCTCTTGGCGAACCAGCTGGTCGCCAAAGGCGGCTAGTAAGGAATAAAATTATAAATAAAAAGATGAAATAATATTTGTTATCTTCCGATCTGAAATTTAAAATACTACTTAGTATCAAACATCTTTATGAATCCCATTAAAGGTTCACCATTTTTAATTAACTGGAAAAAAGTATTTGTATGATATTATTTGTACTGTACACACATGCAAATATTAATAGTTCTGTTGTTGTTTCTCCTGGCACTTGCCATTGGACAAGCCTGCTGTTACGAAGACAGCGATTTAAGCGATAGAGTGCGTCTCTTGTTACAGTAGAGCCAACTAGGGCCAAGAGTATGACTTCGCCACTCACGCATCTCTCATTCACTTACCCAACCCCTTTTAGGGAGCACATTCACACATCTCAGACAGAAGCGAGGAAGAACAACCATGCCCAAACAGGGACTCGAATCCAGGAAGAATAGATCAAGGGAAATCTAGCTACCCTCATGCCAGGATGCCGGCATTAGTAATTGTACATAATAGGATATATGGAGTAGAAATAAATCAAAAGTTATTCAATCAAAAACACTTGGCTGCTCCAGGATTGGTTGGTTGGTTGGTTGTGTGTGGTTTACTGGCGCAAGAGCCACACCTGGCCAAACTGCGCCAAGCATATGGTAAAATTAGAACAGAAATTTAAAACAACACGATTTTAAAAGAAGACGTAAGTTATTGAAACCATGTGAAATGTATCGAACACATGAGTATTAAAAGAAAACGATTTTAGCGTAAGACAGATAAAATTGGGAAAATTGCTCGAAAATTTCCAATGTAAGCAAAGAGCAAATGTTATCGAATATATTGTAAAAAACTAATGGCTTTCAAGTAATTAAAAAGATTTGGATGGTATGTTTCATCCATCAAGTCACGCAAGGTAACAGATAAGGAATTAAAATAAATTTGGCGATGGGAATTAAAAGAAGGACACTCGATCAAAACATGCTTAACAGTAACATTGGTATGACAAGTGGAACATACGGGTGCGCTTTCTTCAAAAATGAGGTGCTTATGTGTGAAACGTGTATGTCCTATACGGAGTCGAGTCAATTTGACGTCGAACTCTCTTATAGGGAGGACTGGCCACAATCCAATGAAAGGTTTGATGGAATACAATTTATTATGGGTCTGCAATTCCCAACTCCGCTGCCAAGTTGAAAAAATATGTCTAATTAATGCTCTCTTTGCATCACCATATGACAATTCTTGTGACAAAAGAGAAGTAGCCGTTTTAGCTGCATCATCAGCCACTTCATTACCATATATTCCCACATGACTTGGAACAAAACTAAAAAGTATGTTAAATCCTTTATTCCTGAGAGAGTGCAGAAAAGTCAGTATTTCTAGGGCAAATGAATGTAACCGATTTTCATAATGGCATAGTGCTTCTAAGGCGGCTGCTCCAGGAAGAAACATCATAACAGAATTTTAGAACTAATTCATATATCTTTAATCTAAAAATTACACTTAGAATAGTTTATAGAGTAAGCTGAAGAGAAGCTGTAAAGGCAAAAATGAACGTCAGATTTAAAAATTATAGTAATGTTTTTCTTGAATTTAAACACAAAAATAAATTAATTTCTTATTTAGTTTAGTTGTATCAAAGTCCAGTTTTAAGGCATCACTACAGCTAATTTGAGACGAACCGCGGGATTTCGAATCTCGGTCAGATGACGAGGACGAAGCCGAGACCTTACAACCAGATCGCCATGGCCCCAAATTAATATCGGAAGTAAAAAAAAAATAATTTATGAAAGATATGTTAAAAAAATTCTAATCACTAGTTTTAAATATAGTAACATAATAAAGTATTATGATTGATTCATCCATCTTTATTTTATTTTGAAATTTTAATTACATAGCAGTAAGATCAATCACACAAAACCAGTGTAAGGGGTTTCCGCAACAGTTGCAAAGGTACTCTTTAAGAAATATGTTATATTTATGACCCTGCACTATATAACCGAACACTAATTACGAAATATTGATTTTTTGGTTTGATTCCAATGTGTAATATTTGGTAACTAATTCCTAAAATGCACTACGAAAATAACCAAAAATTGAATATGTTATGGAATTCAACTGATAAAAACTAGAATTTACATACAATTGTAGTCACAAGATGACATACTAAATTTTATTTGTCATTCGTTTGGATTTTTGTATTTAAATGCATGCGAAGGTACAGATCAACATGTGGCAACCCCCTTTGATATATTTTGGTCATATTTGATATAGATATGTAACTTAGATTCTAAATCAGTGTACCAAACTTTGTCTGTCTAGCTCAGAGATGGTCAGCAACCTGCGACTCTTTTGTAAAGTTGCGTCTCTCCACTTCCATGAGAAAATTAATAATTTATTATCAAAACCTTTAAAAAATAAAAGTACATAATCTCTCAATAACTTAGCATAACTAAAAAAACATGAAGAACAGATGCAGGCAATTAAAAAAAATACTCTCGCATTTACAGTAAATACTCTCAACACAAATACAAATGACATCAACATCGACCCATTTGGAATTGATGGTGGATCGCTTCAAATGCAATTGCTAGATTTGAAAACCAAAGCTTTCTGGAGTGGCAAGTTCACAGAATTAAAGAGGAAGTTGGAAGAGTTGGAGGTCCAGAAATGCACGCACATCGAGCAGGGAAAGTGGACATCTCTGAAAGAAATTCCGCGAGTTGAAACCCTCACATTCGATGCATGGAATAGCCTTCCAGAATGTTACAGTAAGATGAAGAATTCGGCATATGGAATGCTGACAATCGTCAAGTCGACATATTCTTGTAAACAAGTGTTCTCTTGTATGAATATAATAAAAAGTCAATTTAGAAGTCAACTAACAACAACAAAAAATTCTAGATTTGTGTTTGAAACTTAAAACAGCAATCTATGTCAGATTTAATCAAAGTTTCAAACCGGCATATGAAACCCATGTTCCCATTGATGTAATTATCTATATTTGAAGGCTTTTTTTTTTCTAATGAATGAAGAATATTCCGTATTTAAAGCCTTTTATTTTAAATTTAAAAAAATCAAATATATATGAGCAACTCCTTCAAAAATAAGCAGAACATTTTTGTGACTTTTTAAGAACTGGAAAATTTTGTAAATTGTTCCTTTTCCTCTAAATTGTTCCTTCCTCTGTTTCAAAAGATTGGTCTTGCTCTTTATACATTATAATTGTTGTGTTAACTTGTACTCATACAGATGGACAGATAGACTTCCTCTAAATGGAATCCGTTCAAAATTTTGCAAATATACAAATTTGGTGTTCAGACCGTATACCAAATTCCATCCGTCAAGCTCAAATTGTTTAAATTATCGTATTCATTCGTAAACAAACAGAAATCGTTCCAAAAATGCATTTTTTAAAACAGAGAGTAAACTAAAACGAGCTTATTTATCAAAATATAAAATTCGAATTTTTAACGATTATTTTTTTAGAACACTTCGTATACGAGAGAGTAAGGCTACACAAAATCGTTAGCCCCATGCGAGTCTTACAACCCCATAAATTAAAAAGATGAAAAGTATCTATGTAAAACCTACTTAAAAACGCTTTAAAAGTAATTAAATTTAAGGAAAACTGAGAGGTGTATAAATGAATTGCAACCAATAATATTCTGCTAAGTTATTGATGAAAATTGTTAAAATTTTTCATCAAATCAAAATTTATCAAACTATCTTATTGGACTTATACTTTCAGAACTAAGTGAAAATTTTGTCGCTCTATTTTTAACGAAGTACAGCATTTTACAATATACTTTCATCATACTTGCCTCACTGTACAATTCTTATCTTGGATGCAAGCCCATAAACTTTATAATTGAAATCAAAAAGTAATTTTAAAATATCCATTATTAAAGTGAAATGTAGAGAATTACTTTCTGTGGAAAATGTGGATGTTAAAAGAAATGTATAAAAACATGAGATGTTTATAGGAATCCTTTAATTAGACCTAATCACATACATTATAAATGTTACCAGAATCTAAATCTATAATATAACTATCAATTAATATTTTTAGATTTATGATATTTATTGTGGATTAATTTTCCTTAATTGTTATCAATCTCTTGTTCTTGTGATTTGATATCTATAATTTTGATTTTAAAAAACTATTTTATGTACTACAATAATGAAAACGTTCTTCTAATAATCTTGTTTTCATTATTTTTTACCTATTGGTCTTTAGTATGATTCACATATCATCATCAGAGTTATTACGAAATATTGAAGTGAATATCTTTAGTTTCCTACTAGATGGCGCCACGACTTGGATGAATGTTTAAAATCAATCTGGTAAGTGATAAGTTCCAGAATGATTAAAATATTGTATTGTCATTGGAAATACATATAGGCATAAACTTTGCATATGAAAAATATATATATATTTTCATATTATTACGTGCATATTCAAAATTGTTTGCAGAATTCCAAATTAAAAAATATAAAATAAGTTACGCAAAAGTATTCTGCGTAAAGTAATGATTTTGCATAGCATTATAAAGCATATTGTGTTACATTGATGTCCATTTCAAATAGAAAATTTTTAAGCACCAGAACCAATTCGTGTTGACATGATAATAGTTATGATAACGATATTCTCACAAATTTAAATTTGGAATCCGGTAGACATCAGGCAATTTCTGATTGTTAGGGAAAGTACAATCATTTTTCTATTGAAGCCGGATTAAAAGTTTTTTTTCTTTTTTAATATTTTATTTATAATTCTAACTATTACATTGAAAATATTTTTAAGTTTTTAATTTTCTTAAATAATTTTTTTTATCATTTTCTATTATAGGAGAATTTTGAAAAAAAAAAAAAAAAAATTAAGACATTTTGTTAAAATGCATTACGCAATAGCAAGAAAAAATTGATAAAAATCAGTATTCGATAGAAAGAAAAAAATTTAAGAAATTTTGATGAGAAAACAGAATGGGTATAAAGAAGAAATTTTGGTGAGAAACAGTATGTGGTACAAAGAAGTTTTAACTAAAAACAATATGTATTAGTAAGAAAAAATTCCGAAAAAAATTTGATAAAAAACAGTATGCAATAGTTAGACTGTATCCGATATTATTAATGATTATAATTTCGAGTATATATAATTAGAAGTACTTATTTAAAATGTCAGACAACTTTGCGAAATGTCTAAAGAGATTTAGCTTTGCAAAATTTGTATTAAATAAATTATAAATTCTTATAAAGTATTAAGGACTTTATACTCAAAACATTAAAACACTTAAATTTATAATAGCAATTATAAATTTACAAAATACGAAATAAATTTAATTTTATATGTAAAGATAACTAAAGCAATTACTACATATTTAAAGCAATTATTTACTAAGAATAACAAATAAAGGGTATTTGATGATGAATATCCCAATCCCGCAGTAATATTAAAAGAAAACGAAACATATTACGCACAATCTTGATACTTATAAAAAAAATTAAAAATAACACTTCAAAGTCAAAAAATTCATCCGAGTTATAAGTGTTCAATATAAATACCTCTAGAATGTCGATTGATATCCAAACGGTATGATAACTAATTTTATACTATTTTTAGTTGGTCTGGTTTGACACTTTGAAAGGTTGCATATATAAAAATATAACAAAAATCTGTACTTTTTCTGGGACTACATCACAACAATTTGTACCACTGCTTTCAACTGGCGTTGAAAAGCATAAGACACTCTTGTCTGCAACCCTTCAAAGTGTCACACCAGACCAACTGAAAATAGTATAAAATGAGTTATCCTACCGTTTGCATATAAGACATGCTCGACATTCTAGAGCGATTTATACTAAACGCATAACTTGGATGAACTTTTTGACTTTCAAGTGTTGTTTTTAAGGTATGTGACTACGATAAAAACACATTTTATTGATCACATTGGCGAAATTCTTTTATTGTTACTTCATGTAGTTCAGACTTTCCTCTTTCCAAAATAGTTTATCTTTTCTAGAAAAAGGAAGACTTGACCTATCATCCAGGGGGATTTTAAGCAAAACATTTTTTAGCTAAAATTTGTCTTGAACTTCAGTTTCCTCAAAACTTTAAATTTTATAAAAATTCTAACGTGATATCTCAAAAACGAATAGAGGTACCTACAAAAAAATGTCATAGTGTGTTTTAAATAATATGGATAATTAAATTAACCAAAACTTTTAGTGTTCGTGAAATATTTTTCATTCATAGATATTTTTAGAAAAATGAAGCTGTGAATTTATGGAAAAAATGCATATACACGTATATTTTTACCCATTACTTCTTTGCATCTCAGAGTTCTTCTTAGATTTTGGTTCATTTCATTCATCATCATATTCTATAAATTATGTGCAAAAACAATTGGTGAATTACAATTTTGTATAGTGTAAACCGTTTTGATTAAATTTCATTAAAATTTGCTTCAATTTTTTCTATTTCTCAAAATATATTTTCAAATAATTTTTTTTTCCAATCATAGTATTTTGTGTCATAATTGAGATTACATCTAAAAACTAGAGTTTTAAATAGTTTTTTTTTTTAAATTTCAATGATTTCCCTTTGAAAGTAGACAAATGTCTTAATTTTTCATAAAAAATATTGCTCTTTGTTTATTTTCTATCTATACCCTGAAATTTTGGAGGGTGGAATTATGAACACCCTGTAAATTGTATCTGAATCAAACTTACGCCAAAAATGATGGCTTCTAAGAGACACATGCTTAATGCACCAGCCAGGCATGCTTTCATTGCCGCCTGCGGATGCTCCCCGAAAGCTGTCTTCAGACACCAAAAGATGCCAACAGTAGATAAAAGTCCGCCAACTCGCAGTAGCTTCCTCCTATTCGGCGGATGGGAATCAAGACGCTGTAAAAAATAAATTTATAAATAAAAAGTTCCCCTTATTCCAAAATTGATGTAAAATATTAAAAGCAAAAATGAAATTTACGATCGTAAATTCAAAGTTACCATGTGAGAACATCTTTTTTTTAGTCATTATTTGTCTTAATTCATTCGAATCATTCACCAGTTTAAAACGGTTTGAAACAATCACAAGACTTCTCTCTCATATTATATATATAACTCATACACACACATTCACTCTCTCTCTCACACAAACACACACACACATACATGTACACACATACACACATATATACATACACACACATATACATACATACACACACATATATACATACATACACACACACACATATATACATACA
>JAPMOQ010013261.1:485746-504523 GCA_026543055.1 Argiope trifasciata
TATATGAAAAGGATTAATCAAATATTTGATAATTTAATAAATGACAAAATAAAGAATAGCTGTATTTACCGAATGTGAATACATTTCTAAAAACCAGACATATTACGTAACAAATCACTATTCCTGTCAGGTTTATGTTTCCACTAAGAAAACAAATACTAGTTACATATTGCCACTATTGTCTTTTAAAATATGTTATTATTCATAGCTGGAATTTAAGCTTTCAGGGCCGGCGTCCTGGCATAGGGGTAGCACGCCTTCTTCATGATCTAGGAGTCCCGGTTCGAACCTGATTGTTCTTCGCTTGTGTTCTATCTGTGAAATCTGTGAATGTGGCCCCTTGTGAAAAGGGGTTTTGCAAGCGAATGTCCAGCATAAAGTAACTAAGTCATACTCCTGGACCTAATTGGCACTAGTGTAAAAATAAGAGACGTTCACTCTTTTTAAATCTCTGACACGTAACTGTCAGTGGGCTTGCAAAGTACCATAAGTCATAACACAACAACAACAAGCTTCCAGGAGGCATGAAAAATAATGCTCCAGTCTCATAAAAGTTTATGATTCTGTTCAGTTTGATCAAAAGAGGTTGGCTACATTTGATTACAAGATATGAAACATTATATGTGGTAATCAGCGTCGTGATCCAAACACCAAAGATTTGAAGCTCATCTGTCATATAAGGCAGCAAATAAATCATTCAAGTTAATAGGATGATCGCCTCGTTTTGAAGTAACTCAGAAGTTGCATTGGAGTAGACTTCTTCATTTTAATCGTGGTCAGGGTGATGTGACTATAATTGGACATTTCTATCCGAAATTCAACGGCAGACTTAATTGAAATCAGATCCTTACAGAAATAAGGATCTTAGAGCCGGTATCCTGGCCAAGGGGTAAATGTTATTCCCCTTGATCTGGCGTTCCGGATTCGAATTCTGGCTCGGACATGGTTGTTCTTTACCCTATATTCTATATGTGAGGTGTCTGACAGAACCCTCCCTGTGTAAAAAGAAGGTCCTTTCTGCTGGCTTCCTATAAAAGGAGTGGCGCGTCTTTCCTTTGGTCTGGGCATCCCGGGTTCATGTCCGGGTTGGGGTATGGTTGTTATTCTGTGTTCTATCTGTGAGTAGTGCGAATGTGTCCTGCTGTAAAAGGGGGTTGTGCACGCGAATGTGAAGCATGAAGTAGTGTCGCACTTTTGGCCCTAGTTGGCGCTACTGAAAAGACAAGGGATCCTAATTTAGACTTAAATCGCTGACAGCTTTATGCCAGCGAGCTTCTAAAGTGCCCATAAGTAACAACAGCGAGATCTTTCTACCCATAAAATCTAGTACAGTTAACTCATTGTCGCTTCCCTTTTTGTTTCATTTCGTATTATAGGAAAGAAAGTAGATTTGAGCCTATTTCTAATGCTATTTGAGTTCAAAATTATATATAAACTTTTTATGTAACAATTACATAAAAATTCATTTATTTAAATGTGTTTTTGAATTATGTTCACGACATTAAGATATAAAAAGTAGTTTTTTTTTTTTTCAACTTAAAGTATTCTGAGTATTGTCAAAATCAAGACATCGAGTCTTTTTTCGGTGTACAACATTTTCTCTTCTTGAGTTTTTTGTAAGAAGATATAAATTCTAGAATTATTTAATTAACAAAAAAAAAATACACTTATTTAATCAATCGATAGAATTTTCGAATAAGTATTCAGATTTGAACCAAAAATACAAGACTGCAATAATATAATTCAACTATTAAAGATATTCAATTTAATTAACTGAACTAAATAAATATTTTTAATATTCTGATGATTATTTTTCACCCCATTCTTCGGCGCTCAGTTCCAACAAGCACAAAAGAAACAAGAATTCGTTTTTGTTTATTGAACAATTTCTTTTCTTTTTCCGAATTTATAGATTCCATCAAAATGCACGCATTGGCGCTTTTTTGACGTCTTTTCCATAATTATCTGCCAAGCCCCCGGGGTGGAAAGAGGAGCCTTCTGACATTTATCGCGAAATGCGGCGATAAGGGAAACGTATATTCTCCGGGCGGTTGTTATTGCTGGAGCAAAGATGTTATAAATGTCTTGTTTTCGGCGTGTTTATTGAATCAAGGAAGTGTTTATTGGACTGCATATTTTTACGGACAAATGATGTCTCCTTAGTGCAGTTAAGGTTTGGATCTTTTAAAATGGATATCATCGAAAAGAAATAAGTGAAAACTTGCACCTTAGCTGTACTGCTTTGTTTGCTGCTTGATGTATTATCTTTCAAAATCTTACAGATAATATTTTCTAAAGCCTTAACATGGCAATATTTCGGATTGGACAAAGAGCATTCACCATTATCATCAGTATAAGATGAATTAATTTTTCCACCTACAATACATACAGGATTAGCTGCCACTATTGACCAGTTTGTCTAGAATATTGCTTGGGTGTAATTTAATTATATATACATTATTTTTAATCTTTTTTATTCAATTGAATTTATTGATGCATTTTAAGCTGGTACGCAATAAATATTTCATACATCAGAGTCAGCGATCTATTTCAAAACTACTGATGCCAATAACAACTACTACAAGCATAATATATTTTTATTTTACAGATTATTTATCATAATATTTTTTTCATGGATTTTCTTTGTATGAATGTCTCTTTAAGTGCTCTCCATGTTGTCAGAAAATCGATTGTTATTCGTTTATACGGTTTAATTTTATTGTTATTTTTAACATAATTAAAATTATATAAAAATATATCTTTGGCTAAAGTTAAAATAAAATCAGACAATAACCTTCAATGGCCTTCTGCCGTATATTGACGCTAAATAAAACAGATCTGATTGGAGAACAAACATTAGAGAGGTGAAAAAAAGGACTATCACATGACTAGTTTAGAATTTTTTCGTGGATTTCCTTTGTATGAGCATCTTTTGAACTGATATGTATATTCTCACATAATCGATTGCTATCTAATTGCATTGATAACTTGCACTTTTACTTTTAATATATTTAAATTTATAATTTAATATACCTTTGATTCAAAGTTAAGAAAATAAGTACGATGACATTTTATTGTCTTCCCCAGTCAATTGTCATTAAAGGCAGATCTGAATGCTAAAAAACAACTATTAAATGCCTCCAAGTATAGTATTTTTAATGGGATCCTTCGTATGAGCATCTTTTGAATCGGCAAGATTGTTATCACTAAATCATATGTTATTTAATTATATAGTCTTATTTTTACTTTTAATTCAAAATTATAATTAGATGTACCCTTGGTTCATAGTTAAAATAAACTCTGTATAATGAAATTTAATAACCTTCTATTATCTATTGCCCTTAAATAAAGCAAATCTGATCTGGTAACAAAAATCAGAAAGGAAAGAAAAAAAACGACTACTATATACCTAGAACAGTTATTTTTTAACAGATTTCTTTCGTATATATATCTTTTGAATTGACACATATGTTATCACAAAATCGATTGTTATCTAATTGCATGGCCTTAGTGTATTTTTACTTTTGTTATATTTAAAATTGTAATTAAAATAATTAAATGTGCCTTTAATTCAAAGTTAAAATAAAATCAGTAAAATGGCATTTAATTTCCTAAAAGGGCAATTGTCGTTACAAGGTCTAAAGCAGATCTGAAAAAAAAAAAATCTAAAGCAGACCATTAAATAAAACAGATCTGATCGGAAAAAAAAAATAGATAGGTAAAAAAATTGAGCATCCCAGTCTTTATACAAATTAATCAACCTATCTACCGGTTAAAACAAAACATGCGATTGAGAAGTGTATGAATTCCGCGATTTCCCACAAACATATGGTTCATCTCGTTCCCTAATACTTTCCCACTCCTGCCATTCATCATGCAGTCATAATTGATTCTCGCTCAACCGTGTCCTCTTTCTTGCTAAAAGTCCAACCCACAAAGTCCTCCCCATATATTACGCAGAAATGAGAGTGGAAAAAAATTGAGCAGACAGAACAAACATTAAACCTCAAAAAACGAAAAAGAAAAAAAAATGAACTGTATTTTCAAAAGACCACCCCATCACATCAGCTTCCAGCTTCCGGAAGACACTGAATAAAATTAAAAAAAAAAGCTCTTCAATTACTGAGTACCCTGGAAGCCAGATAGCAGACCCTAAAAATAGATTTAACCAAGACCACACCGGAAGGTTGTTCGCTGCAACCGTAACGTACACGGAACTTCCCACCGTACTCATTAGGCTTTGACAAAGCTATGCAACTGCATGTGTTCTTTGCGAATGTTCCTAGTAAATCCGAAGAATAGCAAGGCATGGTCTAAGGGGGCATCGTGTTTTCCTTGGCAGTTTCTTGGTGGCTTTGAAGCAAAGGTATTCAAAGAATTGAGAAATTCGTCGAGCTTTAGTGGCGTTTAATTACTCCGGAGGAAGCTGTTAGTCACAATCTGTGAGACAGATAGACAGCAAGAATGTTGCCTACCCCCCTTTTAAAATAGGCTTTTGTATGTTCTATATCGCAATTGCAATTTCACAAGAGGTATTTATATCTGAAATAGAAATTCGAAAGTCAAGAATTGCTATTAATAGCAACTAGACAACAAATTATTGGCGATTACCAGAGCGTTGCCATTTGCACGAAACAAAATATTAACAATCACTTTTTACTACGGCCAAACACTATTAAAAGTATCCTGCTACGTCAGTGTTTCTCAACCTTTTGGTATTCACGGCCCAATTTTCAATCATAATTTTCATCGCGCCCCCCCTCCCCACAACATACAATAAAATGTATACAATATGCATATTGAATATTTTGGCGCTAAACCTACACTACAACCTTAATTTTAAACTTTACAAATTACCAAGAATATGGAAATTTATTGACATTTGCAACACCGATTCTCGGCATTCAAAAAACAAGAATCCTATGCCTTTTTATTGCTCTTGCATCCCGCCATGTCAGACCTTTCCACGGTTTCGCGAGAAATTTCGATTTGTCTCGTCAACTTAACTTTTAAGTTAAAAGATTGAGCAGATGTGAACAAATGTTTTCTCCTAGGGAGAAGGAGAAATTTCTATGACGCCAATTTAATTTCAATTCCAGACAATCTCCTTCGAGTCGATCCTTCTATCGCCATTGAATCTATTCTGAATGTATCTGTTATATATATTTTCGTGTAATTGCAATTCACCGTTTTAAATATTCAGGCAGCAGACTTATGCAGAATCATGGATAAATTTTTAAGCGGCCGTAAGCGAGCATTAGACGATAGACAATCATCAACAAGTACACAGACAAGCGTGGTTCCGAAAATAAAATCAAGGAAATATTCTCAAGAATACTTAAATTTTGGGTTCACTAGCACTGAAGTAAATGAAGAAGTAAGGCCGATGTGTATCATTTGCTCAAAAATGGTGGCGGCAGACAGCATGAAACCTAATAAGCTTAAACGATCTTTTGAAACTCTTCATAGTGAGTGCGTAAACAAACCCAGAGAATTCTTCGAATTAAAATTAAAATCATATGAAAAGCAAAAATCATTGTTTAAAAAAACTTTGTGAATAAAAAAGCTTTAATTGCCTCTTAGAAAGTTTCATATAAAATAGCCAGATATAAAAAGCCTCACACAATTGATGAAGAGTTTATTTTGCCAGACGCAATTGAGATTGTAGAAATTATGTTTGGATATAATTTTGCAAAAAAATTGCAGTCTATACCTCTTTCAAATGATAGTGTTGCCCGTCGAATTACTGATATAACTGAAGATGTAGAGTGTCAGCTTTTGTCGAAGTTACGTGACAAATTGTTTTCAATACAACTCGATGAGGCTACAGATAGTAAGATGCTCATTTCATTGCCTATGTTAGATTTTGTGATGACTTTTCAGTACTAGAATTACTTTTCTACAAACCAGTAGAACTCAAAGCAACAGCATTCGCATTATTTGCTATGTTAAATGATTTTATGAACGAAGCAAACATAGAATGGAAAAATTGCGTCGGAATATGCACCGATGGTGCTCGTTCTATGTCCGGAAGATTCCAAAGTATTCAAGCACTTGTGAAACAAAAATCGCCACAGTGCGCCTGGACACATTGCAGGATCCCCAGAGAAGCTTTGGCTTCCAAAGAAATGAGTCCTGGTTTGAATATTGTGTTAACTACGGTTGTAACTGTAGTAAATTATATAAAAATGAGACCCCTGAAATCAAGAATCTTTTCCTCAATTTGTAAAGACATGGGTGCAGTACATTCAGCTTTACTATTTTATTGCGAGGCAAGATGGTTATCACGAGGGAAATTTTTGCAACGTGTTTATGAATTAAGAGAAGAAATCGCCGTTCTCCAAGAAGAGAAAACTGACCGGAAGCTAAGAATTTTCGCGATAGTTTTTTTGTGATGAAATTGAGCTACATGGTCGACATATTCGAGAAATTAAATAACTTGAATCTTCAGCTGCAAGGAGCAAATACACATATATTGGATACGTGTGGTACAGTTAATGCATTTTGTAGGAAATTGGAGTTGTGGAGCAGAAATTTAAAGCCAGAAAATTTAACAATGTTTGCCAATTTGAATGATTGTATTAAAACTTACAAGGCTGAAGAACAACATGTAAAAGTTGTTTTTGTAACCATTGAAAATCATTTAGCAATTCTAGCAAAGAATTTAAAAAAATACTTTCTTGCTGACGATAAACTGATATCATGTTAAAAGTGGGTGAGGGATCCATTTCAAAATACTCCCAAAGGACTCTCAAATGAAGAGGAAGAAACCATCATAGACTTCACGGCAAGCGGCGAAACCAAAAGACAATTTAGTAATAAATCACTCTTTGAATTTTGGGCAGGAGTGGATGATGAGTTTTCTGCACTGAAAACAAGGGCATTTCGCATTCTACTACCATTTTCAACATCTTACCTTTGTGAAACTGGATTTTCTGCTGTGGCTTCTTTGAAGACAAAATATAGATCTCAGCTAAATATAGAAAAAGAACTGAGAGTGTCTCCTTCGAAAAACTTTGCACTGCAAGACAAACCCAAGGAAGTCACTAATAATTATTAAATTTAATTTTAATTTAGTGTTTTTATTTAATAAGTTAATTATTAAATATGTCGAAATGTATTTTGTTTTGTATGTGTGTGTCTGTTCTTTCCTTTCAGTCACTTAATTATTTGTTAAAAATAGCATTTTCTCTTGTATATGCTCGCGCCCCCCCATTAGTGTGTTCGCGCCCCCCTAGGGGGGCGCGCCCCACAGGTTGAGAATCACTGTGCTACGTTAAGAAAATAGGTTATCAATCACATTGGCGAGTTTTTATAATTATATTTATTTCTTGTAGTTCAAATTTTCCTCTTTCCAGAATAATTATTTTTTCTAGGATAAAGAAGGTCTGACCTGTGATCCAAGATAATTTTAAATAAAACATATTTTTCAGTTAAAACTTATAAATCTGAAGAATAATAAGGGATGCTCTAAAGAGAGTTGTGTTTTTCTAGGCAGTTTCTTGGTGGCTTTGAAGCAAAAGTATTCGAAGAATTGAGAAATTTGTCAAGCTTTAGTGGCGTTTAATTACACCGGAGGAAGCTGTTAGTCATAATCTGTGAGACAGACAGACAGCAAGAATGTTGCCTACTCCCCCCTTTTAAAATAGGCTTTTGTATGTTCTATACCGCAATAGCAATTTCGCAAGAGGTATTTATTTCTGAAATAGAAATTCAGAAGTCAAGAATTGCCATTCGTAGCAACTAGATGACAAATTATTGGAGCTTACCTGCGTGTTGCCATTTGCGCAAATCAAAATATTAACAATCGATTTTTACTCCGACCAAACCCTATTGAAGGTATCCGGCTACGTTAAAGACATAGGTTATCGATCAAATTGGGCATTTTTTTAAATTATAATTATTTCTTGTATTTCAAACTTTCCTCTTTCGAAAATAGTTTAGTTTTTCTAAGAAAAAGAAGGCCAGACCTGTCATCCAGGAGAATTTTAAGTAAAACATATTTTTCAGCTAAAATTTGTCTTAACTTCAATTTTCTCAAAACTTTAATTTTCATAAAAATTCTCCAGTATTAGCATATCTCAAAAACTGGTAGAGGTATTTGCATAAAAATATCAACATGTGTTTTAAATAATATGGTCAATGAAATGAACGAAAAGTTTTATTGCTGGTGAAACATTTTTTTCTTTTATAAGTGTTTTTAGAAAAATTAAGTTATGAATGTATTGAAAAAAAATGCATATGTACCCATAACTTCTTGGCATCTCAAAACATTTCTTAGATTTTGATTCATTTCATTCCTCATCATATTCTATGATTTGTAGGGAAAGAAAAATAGGATTGCTGCTTTACAATTTTATGTAGAGTATTAACCGTTTTGGTTAAATTTCATTAAAATTTACTCCAAATTTCCCTATTTCCCAAAATATATTATACTTCCAAATAATTTTCTTGTATTTATAGTGTTTAAAATTAACAATACATCTAAAAATTCTAAATAATTTTAAAAAATCAAATTTTTCAACAATTTTCCTTTGAACGTATTCGGATACCTAGATCTATAAGGGCCGACAGGTAATATATATCGAGATTAGGTTTCGCTTTTAAATATCCAAACCATTCGATTTAATATCCCTATAAAGAGTTTTGGAGTAATAAATAATGCGACAAATTAAATTAAGCATTTCTATGCGGATTAACTTCAAGAAAGTTTTAATATATCGCTCACTTAGAGAATTTTAATTTCAAAATAATTTTAAACAAAATGCAAAGCATTTTAGACACTCAAATGCAAAATTTTCCGAAAATGATTTGAGAGTCAATCTATGCATTCCTTGATTCGAAATCGGGACCATTGGATCCTTAGGGGCGTAATATAACTCCTAGACAAAAACGTACACTCATGACCACTTGTTGCTATTTCTTATAGTTCAGACTTTCCTCTTTCTTAAACAGTTTATCTTTTCTGGAAAAAGGAAGGCCTGACCTATCATCCAGTATCATATATCTTTCAGCTTAAATTTGTCTTCAACTTTCTCAAACTTTAATTTTCATAAAAATACTGCACCGTTAACGTGGCATTTCAAAAAATAATAGAAGTATTTACATTAAAATTTCAGCATGTGTTTAAAATGATGTGGACAATTTTTGCTTCGAACATAGTCGGATACCACAAGGCTTAGAAATTGAAGAAATCGATTTACCGCCCACTAGTTAAATTTGAAATTTAGCATTAACTATGTTTTCTATTCTTCGAATTATTCAATATGTACATATGCAAAAAGGTTTTTTTAAAGCCATTTTTAAAAAAGATATGTTTCATATTTATATTCAAGTTTCTAAAGGATGCACATAATTTTAATCTCAAATCCTATGATTTAACAAAATTAGAATGTTAAAGTGTCAGCATATCCAGAAAGAGATTATAGTCTTGTGTAATATAATATTTAAGATAAGCATGCAAGATTATGAAATTCCGAGCCATATTTTCTCTGCATTTCCTTTAAATGATCCAAGTACAATGACACACAAAATGACAAATCTCACATTCGTTTTATTACTTCTAAATCCTCGGCAACCCCTGTTGGTTTGCGCCCATAATTTTCGTTTTTTATCCCCTGATTAGGACACGGAACACCTGATTTTCGAAAACAGAACAACTGTCCCCACATATTTCACAAGGGTTGTCACTGAAAAAAGCCTTCGAAGAATAAAAGTGGATTAACTTTCCTTCTTCCCTTGGAGTGGAAATAATCTACCTAACACGATACTGTAAAGGATGTAAAGTAAAAACCCATCCGAACAATTTTTTTCGTCCACCCCTTTTTTTAAGGAGGGCTAATCTCCCTCCGCGGCTTTGATTTCCCATCCCATAAATCCTCCAGGAAGAACTGGAAACGTAGTAAGCCAATAAGCAAAGCGGGCTTAACACGCGCTGCACTCAGCCGGCAGCAGCAATTCATTTCGTTTCCAGCATCGGTATGGCAACATACCCCTCTTACTCAACCCCTCTTTACAGAAAGTACATTTTTCCTCCCTTTACCTAATTCCCTGGGTCGGAAAATAAGATCGAATTTCCTTCTATAAGAAGAACAGAACGAAAATAGGCTGTGCTGAGGGTGCAGACGATTATTTAGAAAAAAATCGTCTGCGAAAATAATGTTTTTCAGTCATTTGTATCAGCGACACTCAACAGATCGTACGCTTAGTAGCAGAAGAGTGAAATTTCCTGTGTATGAGGGGGTGAAGGTTGAAATGGATGGATTTATGTCATTCTGGGTTGATCTATGTACGCTGGGGGAGGTATATAAAGGATGGCGTCAGTAGGAGGAAGGGGGTCGGGTTCTTTTACGACGTTAATCAGAAATTATAAGTGATGAGCTACCTTCTCCACTTTTCTGCGCGTCCTGCAATTAACTGCGCGCTTTTTTTTCGCACCTGCTAGATCGATGGGGATTGCTGACAGTCACAGTGACATCAGGGTAAAAGGATGTTCCGGTGAGATAAAAATGAAATATTCATTCGGGAATTTTGAGGAGTGTTATCCAGGATGAGACAGTTTCCTTTTCAAAAACAGAATCTCTCTCTAGAACATGCTATTTTCTTTTGAAATGATGTACTAAGAAAATAAACCTTTCTTAAAATATATAGTTTAATTATTATGTAACTAATAATAGTGTTAAAGAATTATTGTTGAAAAATTGTGCAAAAGATATATTCTAAACTGTCAAAATCTAAAAAGTTATATAATAAATTAATTGTTGCTAATAAATTTTTTTAAATATTAAAAAATGTCAAAGTAATTTTATGCTGTAATGTTTTTATTGTGGAAAAATTACAAAATAAATTGTAAGATGTAACAACGAAAATTGCTAACATTTCATTGCAACAATGAAAAATGTTATTGAAAAATTATGAAAAATCTTTAAAAAAAACGAGAAGAAGAAGAAGATAACAAATTAATTGTTTCTAATAAAAGATGTTTCTAAATTATATTAAATTTTTAAACCATATTAAAATAATTTTTATGAGAAAATTTTGGAATTCGTCGTGAAAAGCCTCCGAATTTTCATTACTTTTTAATTAATTCAATTTTAAAAAAATCCCTCCGAGGGGCATTTTTTCACTTACGATAAAACCTCTACAAGTACAAAAGTTATTAACGAAAGAAGATTTATCAGTTCAAGAGTTACAAATGAAAGAAGAGTAGCAAGTATGGAAGTTACCAATGAAAGAATATTTATTACAAAAGTTGCCAGTTTAAGAGCAGTTATACATTTAAAAGTTACCAATGAAAGAACAATTATAAGTATAAAAGTTTTTAATGGAAAAAGATTTATAAGTGTAAGAGGTATCAATGAAAGGAGATTAGTAAGAACAGAAGTTATTAATGAAAGAATATTTATGAGTACAAAAGTTACAAATCTAAGAACAGTTACATGTACAAAAACTATCAATGAATGAAGATTTATAAGTTCAAAAGTTTCCAATGGAAGATTTATAAATGCAAGGGTTACCAATGAAAGAAAATTAGGAAGCACAGAACATAGCAATGAAAGAATGTTTGTAAGTATAAAAGTTACCAGTTTAAGAACAGTTATATGTACAAAAATTACCAATGAAAGAAGATTTATAAGTATAAAAGTTACCAATGAAAGAATATCTACAAATATAAAAATTACCAATGAAAGAATATTTGCAAATATAAAAATTACCAATGAAAAAATATTAGCAGGTATAAAAATTGCCGATGAAAAAAGATTTACCAATTCAAGATTTCGGATCAAATATCAAATTTAACAAGATCAAACAATAATCTATAATATAAAGAGCCAACACATACTATTCGCTCTTGTTAGTAATATATACCGAGATAAACCTATATTTCGGATATAAAATGCTAAATCCAAAATTCATTTTTTGTCAAATTTTGCTAATTTCAAAATCCTTCAACGTTCCCTCTTTCTTCTCTTTACCTTACTATCGCAAAACCCAATCGACATCAATAAAATGAATCATTTTAACAGGCATACCCATCAATATCCAGAAATCGTTTTTCAATTTATTTGAACACTCACGTTTCACCGAAACCGATGAAATCAGGATGCACGATCGATGCGAATCGTGTGCATTCAATACTACATAAACCCTCCAACGACAGCATTCCCCATAGTCCTCCCCTTCCCTATAAAAAAAAAGAACAGATTGTGCTGACTTCCCGTATATTTTTCTACCCCTATTCTCAGCCGCAAGAGCCCCGGGCAATCACTCTCTACAAAACCCCAAACGATTTCAAAAAAAAAAAAAAAGTCTAGGGGAAGGAGAGTAAGAGAAGGTTTCGAAACTTTATTTCCCCCAATTTTTGGAAACTTTTCCAACATTTGATAAAGTAGGCCCCGGGGCTACATTGCTCAACCTTAGCCCCCAACTCTGCGAAGGTCACATCTGCGGCCATATCAATAAAGGCACTTTTCCGCCTCGGCCAAACGATAATTTATGGAATTCGGAATGCCTTCATATCGCCCCGCTCGTCATATTTTCTTCGCCGTATCTTAGATTAAAGAAAGTCGGACCTCAAGCCACGCTGGAACCTTGCGACGTCCAGACAGCATTTTTTAAGAACGACCACATCTTGCTCCAGCGGAATATTCGAAAATATCGCCTACATTAGGAAACTTAAAGTGCCTGAAACATTTTAAGTATGTGTATTAAAAAAAATTCGAAAATTCGATTAGAAAGTTTTATGTATTAAGTCCGTTTTTATATATGTATACCAAAAGATTATTTTTAGAGCTTTAACTTTTTTTACAAGGATTGGTAGACAGTTATTTTGGTTAGATAAGCTTTAAAATTTTAAAAATTGTAGTAGATTTCTATTTCTTATATGCTATTTAATGCCTTGGTAATATAAATAATGCTATAACAAATCTCGGCATTTATTATTCAACACCTTCCACTAAAATAACAATATTATAGTAATAATAAAAATAATATAATATACTAGCTGGTTTAATATACTGGAGCGTTGCTGCTGCCGGAAAAATAATATCAATCAATAATGTGGCAATGTTTTATCGAAATAGGATGAACAGTAATAAAGTATAATATACAAACAAACAAATATTCATTTTTATGTACTAGATTTGTGTATTCTTTTAGAATAGTAAAACTTGATGTTCTTTCAGAATGTTAATGAAAGAAACTATTGTGCCTCATGATTCGTTCAATATACGTTCAGAATTCTCAAATTTAATTTTAGAAAATATGACTAAAGTATTTTCTTTGAAAATTGATTAAACTTAGAAAATATTTTTATACCATAAAATTGTTAATATAGTTGAAAAGAATCATTTTTGAAAATTGAGATGGTGCAAAATTATTTGTACACCAATTTTTTTGGTAGTTACTTCGAAAAACGCTAAAATTTAATAAAAATATAAAACCCCAAGGGTTGGTCTTCCTAAAATTTATCTCATAATCTGTAATACAGTTGTTGCCTCTTAGAATGATTCACATGACATTTACGTTCTATAGCTACAAAATATTAACCTTTAACTTGGATTTAGAATCTATTGTCTCCTCGGCGAGTTATTTGGAGATAAATCCTTGGTAATTAGATGCGATTGAAATTTTTCAAAAATTTACATAATTGTTCTATTTTTATAACTATCTCGTAGGTGTAAACAATGGCTGACCAAGTTTCATAGCAATCGGATGAATAGTTTAATAAGGCGTAAGAGACGTAAGACAAACATTCATTTTTATTAATATAGATAACATGTCAAATAAACTCTTAATATTTTGTGTACCAATCCAATATTAATGTTTATACTAAAATTTAATTAATACAATACTAAAATTTAATTAAAATTTTAAATCCTCAGGGTTGGTCTTCCCAAATCTTTCTCCCATAAACTGTAATAAAATTGTTGCCTCTAAGAATGATTCACATGACATTTACGTTCTATAGCTACAAAATATTAACCTTTAACTTGGATTTAGCATTTCTACAGAATCTATTGTCTCCTCGGCGAGTTATTTGGACATTATTCCATGGTAAATAGATGAGGTTGAGTTTCAATTTTTTTTTTTTTTTTTTTTTTAGATAATTGTACTATTCCTATAACCATGCCGTAAGTATAAGCAATAACCTGATAAAGATTCATCGCAATCGGGTGAACTGTTTAAGCGGTCAATTTTTTTACCAGAAATGCTTCCAAAAAAGGCATATTTTTCTTCCACAATTTTACTCATGAGAGAAGAATCAATGAATGTTTCCTAAAATTGTAGAACATCAGAAGTGCCGTCAAATTGAGTCGTGTCAACAGAAGGAATACTAGTAAATTTAAATCGAAGATACGGAACAGGTTGGTTTTTCACATCAACCTCGGTAAAAATTCCTGCAGAAGTCTATTCTTCATCAGAGCTGAGCTCACTGCACGAATCATCTGAGGAATAATCCAAATAATTAGAAGAAATGTCTGTATCTGTATTAGAATGTAGTTCATCATCTAACAAGAAAGTATTTTCGTTTATTCCATCCATAACTTCCATAAGAAAAAACAAGGTTTTAAATTCACAAGCGTTGAATACAGTAGACCAAAAATTTCAAAGAAATATTCTCGCTACAAAGAAAAAACCCGGATGAAAAGCATTTCGGTTACATGGACAAGCCACGCCATCTATTAAAAAATATTAATACTAAATAGTCTCTTTACTATAATGAAAAATACGGGCAAACCAGAGAAGGAAAGGAGAAAATATCGATGCCCGTACGCCGTGCGGGCAAACCAGTTGAGGCCAATTTTGGGTAGCACGTACACTGTACGGGCAAACCGCTTAAGGGGTTAAGAAGGCATAGGACAAACATTCATTTTTATTAATATAGATAAAATAATATTGAATAATAGAATGATTCGAAGAATTATAGGAGAAAAAAAATTTCCATTAGAGAAATATAGTGTACAATTAATAACGAATTTTAATTTATAAAGAATACGATGATTTTATTGAAATTCTGTAACGATGTTTGAACTTTTGAAGAATTTATATACCACTAGTTGCATCTTTTTTTTAAAGTAAATTTATTGTGCTCAAATAGCAAAATAGAATTAGGGATTTTTTCTTCATAATTCCATATTAAATAAAAAGCATTCATTTAAACAAGAGAATCTACACTTGTTGCAATCCTAGAATTTGGCATGCTTGAAATATTGCATTACAGAAGAGAAGTTGTTTCCCCAAACTTTCTTGCGTATTTTCTATCTTTAATATAAGCACCTGACAAATTTTGAGCTAAATCCAATCAAGAGTTAATAGTCTGTTGGTCAGTACTTACAGAAATATGTAAAAGAGATAATTTTTTTGTCGTGTCCGGTTTTCCACGGAAAGGGGGTGCAGTAGCTTCTGAGGGTAAAGACCCCAGAGGGCAGAAGTCTGACTTGCAGCTCAAATGAAGATGAGACACACATTCGCTTGCACAACCTCTTTTCACAGGGGAGCACATTCTCACGCCTCACAGATAAAACACAGAATAACAATTATGCCCGAACCGGGCCTCGAACCCGGGACGCCCAGATCACGGGGGAAGACACGCTACTCCTGTGGCAGTACGCCGGCAATAGAGAAAATTAAAAAAAACGCAATTGACTTAAGGTATCCGACAACTTAAAAAACCCTGGTTATCATTAGAAATATTTTTTAAAAAATTGCTATTTCTTGCAGTTTAGGCTTTACTCTGTCCAAAACAGTTTATCTTTTCTAGGAAAAGGAAGGCCTGAACTTATCATCCAGATCACATATTTTTCAGCTAAAATTTGTCTTAACTTCAAATTTCTGAAAACTTTAATTTTCATAAAAATTCTCCGCCGCTAACATGATATCTCAAAAACTAATCGAGGTATTTACATAAAAATGTCAGCGTGTGTTTTATATAAAATGGGCAAGGAAATGAACCAAAATTTTATTGTTGGTGAAATGCTTTCTCATTTACAGATGTTTTTAAAAAATTAAATTGTGAATTTATGAAAAAAAATGTATGTAAGTATATTTGCACCCTTTTTGCATATATACGCATATTTTTACCAAAAATTTTGCGTCTCAAAATTTTCCTAGATTTTGGTTCATTTCATTCATTATTATATTCTATAACTTGTGTGTAAAGAAAAATAGCATTGATGCATTAAAATTTTGTGTAGAATGTTAGCCGTTTTGGTTAAGTTTCATTAAAATTTACTACAAATTTTTCAATTTCTCAAAATGTAATATATTTTCTAATATTGTTTTTTTCATTAATAGTATTTTTTATTATTAATTGACAATACATCTAAAAATCATAGTTTTGAAAAATGTTTTAAAAACCAATTTTTCAGAAATTTTCCTTCGAACGCAGTCGGATACCTTAAATACATCATATATATATGGTATGGAATTTTGTAACTACACATACAAATTTGAGACAAATTTTTGTTACAATTGGTTGAGAAAAAAGTGTCTAAAATACAAATTCATCTTTAGTATATTATTAACGCATGCCGAAGATTAACAGACAAAAATTTCGCCAAGGATGATAACATAGATTCAGTACAAATAATAATTTCTAGCCAAAAGTTAATATTTCCTAACTATTGTACGACGATGCCATGTAAGATGTTATTTGGCATGACAATTTATTAAAGGTATTACTGATTAAGGTAAAACTGATTTTTACTCATTTTTTATTCACTTCAAATCAAATAATTCGAAATATAATAATCATATTTGATGACTTTGTTTCTTATTCTGTTTTCTAGGGAATGTACAAAAAGAATTTAGGTCAATTGAATATTTTTTTTAATTTCCAGCCTATTGTTTCTATAATAATGTCATAAATTTACTAAAAATTTCGTGATAAATCTTTGACACCAAGTAAATTTTCTTTATATATTATTAGAGCCAAACGATTTTAGTTTATTCCCTAGAGAAAACTATGCAATTTATTTTGATGTAAGTTTTGTTACGATGAGAATCCTAGATTTTTTGTGTAGCCAATTTTAAGGGAATATTTCATAAGAATTTGCTTAAATCTGTGCCGTTAAATGCCAATTTTCAAAAAGTTTTCATGTTTATTTTAAATATCAACATCCTATTACTAATTTTGATCAGTCTTAAACTCAGAAATAGGGTTAAAGTATGTCTACACTATGTTTTTTGGGTATCTTAAAGAATATGCGAGAAAGGTTTTGGGAGACCACCCTCACTGGTTTCTTATACATCTTGTCATTACCATAAATAGTCTGTAAACTCCAAATTTAAATTTCTACTTCAAAATAATATCGAAGAACCTCGCTTTATTTAATATCTGGATTCAAATAAGGACCAACGGAATTATTCTTTGTGTGTCGATAGTGCTACTCCCACACTTATGCAATTCTTTCCTCTTGGTGTAATCACGCGTCAATTCGCGTGGGGATAAAGGTTGGGGAAAAAAAACCGCAAGAGAAGGACTTGGGTAGGGATGATTCAATCTCATCCTCGGGTGGAATCCTTCGTAATGGAAAAGAATGCATAAAAAATAGAAATCGGACGCAGCTGCAATTTCGGACCCAACGGACCAAGAAATAAAAAAGCAGGGAAAGAGCAACCAAAGTTTCAAATCAAATTCCTCAGAACGGTGGGGTGAAGGGGAGGTTATGACCTGAAAATTTTAGCGGATGTTTTTTATTTATAATTTTTTTTTCCTTCGCGCTGAAGTTCCAGTAAAGAATTCGATTCTGTTATTATTAATATTGTCGTTCTTTTTTTCGACGAGAGTTATTGATATCGATTTAATATTATTTCGGGATTGTACGTTACGGAGGCTTATTTGAAGATTCTGTGAGATGGACTTAAAATAGCTTAGGACTTAGGTTAGAAGTCTGAAAAAAAATGAAAAAGAAGAAATCTGAAATTAATTTGAGACAAAGCGGAAAATTCTTTTTTTAGAAATAAAATTTCTTTGTTTAGAGACTGTTACTAAAGCGATAAATTTATTTTCTTTTGTTTTTTTCCTATTTGAATTAATTATATGAAATTTGTGTTCTGCCCTTTAAATCAAATTGGATTTAATAATATTAAATTTTTTCTTCCGTTTTATTAATATTTGATTTAATAAGATTAAATTTATTTCATTCTGTTTTATTCATATTTGATTTGATTATATTTATTTTCTTCTGTTTCATTCATATTTGATTTGATTATATTTATTTTCTTCTGCTTTATTCATATTTGGTTTAATTATACCAAGCTTATTTTATTATGTTTTATTAATATTTGGTTTAATTATAATAAATTTAATTTCTTCTGTTGTATTAATTTTTCATTTAATTATATTAAATTTATTTCCTTCTGTTTTATTAATATTTGATTTCATTATATTAAATTTATTTCCTTCTGTTTTATTAATATTTGATTTCATTATATTAAATTTATTTTCTTCCGCTTTAATAATATTGAATTTAATAATATTAAAGTTTTTTCTTGTGTTTTATTAATGCGTAATTTAATAGTATTAAATTTATTTTCTTCTTTTTTATTCATATTTGATTTAATTGTATTAAATTTATTTTCTTGGGTTTTATTTATATTTGAGTTAATTATATTAAATTTATTTTCTTCTGTTTTATTCATATTTGATTTAATTATATCAAGCTTATTTTATTCTGTTTATTAATACTTGAGTTAATTACATCAAGCTTACTTTATTCTGTGTTAATCATATTTGATTTAATTATATCAAGCTTATTTTATTATGTTTTATTA
>JAPMOQ010013261.1:504533-531158 GCA_026543055.1 Argiope trifasciata
ATTTTATTATGTTTTATTAATATCTGATTTAATTATATTAAATTTATGTTCTTCTGTTTTATTTATATTTGATTTAATTATATCAAGCTTATTTTATTCTCTTTATTAATATTTGATTTAATTATATCAAGCTTACTTTATTTTGTTTTACTCGTGTTTGTTTTAATTATATCAAGCTTATTTTATTGTTTATTCCTATTTGATTTAATTATATCAAGCTTATTTTATTCTGTTTTATTAATATTTAATTATATTATATTATATTTATTTACTACTTTTTATTCATATTTGGTATTGCATTTGACAATGCAAAAGAAAATTGAAAATTTGTCGATATGCTGAAAATAAATTTTTGATTTGCTGCAAATTAAGATTATATCTAGTAGTCAGAGAGAATATTGTTATTTTATCAAGAAAAAAAAATTTAACTGTCAAAAAAATTTAAATTTAACATTTTATGAGCAAAATATTGATCTACCATCTAGTTTCTTGTATTTTTTAACAGCATAGCACATTTTAAGCTTAGCTTCGTCGTATTGTAATAAGATCTGAGTAAACGACAAGGGAATGAACATCGACCTTTCAGTTCGAAATTTGATTTGAACAATTCAATAAAGAACAATTTGATTGTGCAATTCAATAAAGAACAGAGATAATTGCAGATGATTTATTTCTTGGAAGCACCAGAATTTTTTTTTCTATATTCTTGAATTCTTATTTCATCTTTTTTTTTCCTACTTTTCAGAATAGTATTAAATTTAATGAAGTGAACATCTTGTTCCGTTACATTTAACGTCAAATCATTAAAAATGAATGATGCATGGGCTCCAGATAAAGAAACACCCATAATTTCAAAAAATACGAATTCAGAACTTGTAGGAATTTACAATTAGAAAATTCATTTAAAAAAATTTATATGATTTCAAAAAAAAAATCGACAAAATTATGACGATTTTTTAACTTTAATTTTAAAATATTATTGTAATTTTTCCCATTTAGTAGAAAATGCTTTTTTCTGTTTCAGAAAAAAAATAACATTGCTCACAGTTTCGTTCGGTTTGTAAACCATAAATTCAAAAATGAAAATATATCTTCTTAATTTTGAAGCAGAACAAACAGAACTTCAAACATTTTTTTCTTTCTTCACGTTACACTAATTTTAAAAGAATTATTCTGAAAACCAGTTATTCATTTTAAAAAATCGTCTGCTTTAATTTCTACTTTTTAAAAGAATTTCAAACACATGCGAAACAAAAGGAAAAATTTCATTCTATAAACTTGAATTTGCAACTATTAGAAATAGAAGTATATTGTATTTGATTTTGTAGGTGAAAGTTAGCAATTTCCAAAACATACTAACGATATATGTAGTTTTCAATATATTTTCCACTAGACTTTCATGGGAGCACTTATGTAATTAAATATAATGCTAGTATTGCCGTTTTTGTTTTGATATCATTATAAGAAATTCTTTCAATTTAACTTTAAGTTTTTTCTTTCTTTTAATTATAATAACCAGAATTTATCCACAAAACTTTACATGAATCAAGAATTTTTCTTTGACTGCATACAAATGCTATAAAGTTAGCGGCCCGCTATTAATTTCGATGAATGAAAATTCCCGCCGTCTTTAACACGTGACTATGATAGAGACAGTGGACATGCAGCGCCATCTGTTGTTCAGGAATCAAACAAAAGCTTAAATACAAAAATATGCAGGGATAAGATAAATATATAATAAGAAAACATTTAATGATTATATACATGAATATGTTATGCCATATTGCAAAAATACAATGAAAAAATTCAACCAGAAATTTATTTTGAATTTATACAAAGTATATGTTTTTTTTTAACACCATTAAGTCACGATGCATTGACAGTGTGCATTTTTCCCTCTCATTTAACATAATGACTGAATTTATTAAATTTTTAAAATATATTATATCTTATAAAGATATAATATTTTAATTATTTTAATATAAAAAAATAATATAACTTGGGATGGATATAAATTTTAAAAAATATATTTCTTGTATTATATATAAATATAATTGTACATCTTCCATTTACAGATGGATCAGAAAGAATGTTACAATTATAAAGTTTCGGGGTTTTCTTCATCCAATCATTAATTTAATGTTTTTTTTTCTTCTAATTTTTCTAATTTATCAATTTATTATAATTTTTTCTATCATTAATTTTCATCTAAATTTCAATGTAAGTAACACAGTAGATTATTTTGTCAAGAGAAAAAATAGAAACGGTTTCTTCTCCTATCTATCAATAATTGAAAGGAAAAAATGTAATTTTAAGAACAAAAAATTACAAATAAGTCGGGTATGTATGGGGGTTAGTTATTAAAGGCGGCTTAGAAAAGTAATTAAAGGAAAAAACTATTTCAATATTGTTATATATTTTAAAAAATTAACTCTCTTGAGTTTTTATTTCCCCCCATCTTTAAAAAATATGTTACTGTTTGGAATAACATTCCTTGGTCTAAACTGATTTTTAATCAGGCAAAAATTTTCATTGATATGAAATTTTCATTTCGCTCTAACTTTCTTAATATTAAATATAGAAAAATAAATCAAATTAGCACTTTAATAAAGTGCACTATCGATATCTTTTATAGCTATATAAAGATATCGACAGTGCAACAATTCGAACAGTCCGGTATTTATCTGTTTACTCAACTTTGATTTTATATTTTCCCACCCCACTATAATATCTTAATTGTATCAAAATGGAACTAAAAAGATCAGAAACGTATATTTTATGTAAGCCAATATAAACAAAAAGAAGTGTTAATCCCAGAGAAAAATTTTACTCTAACACAATTAACAGCGAATTTCAAAATATATCGTCAATGGAGTTTATTTCATCGATATGAATTTTAAGCCATTAGTCGATAAGATTTAGCTTCTATACCCAAATAAATAAAATAAAAATTATTTTTTAATTATTCAGTTTTATTCGAATTATTATGAGTATTCTATAACTTTAAATACAATTAGAAATAACTTTATTTATCATTTTTAAAATTAGCGGAAATAATCTTTTTGAAATTTCTAACATAATTTCTAATAAATGTACTGGTTTTTTTTAAATCTAATGCTTGTACTGTTTCCCCATAATTAATCTTATGCTATATGTGTACAAACATTTTAAGAAAGAATCTATTAGCATCCAATTTTTGGTGACTAATCGCTTGAATGCAGTTAATATACAAGTACCATTAAATCGAATATATATTCTGACACTTTTTATTTGCCTGATTAAAACTAAAATCTGCCCCCCCCCTCAAAAAAGCCTATAAATATAGTCAGAAAACCAAATTCTTGATGAAGTTAAGACATTGCATTTTTAGAATATAGCATTACATATTTTTGAAACTACAAACCATCAAATTTTCCTTCGATGGATTTGGTTCTAAATTTAATGTATTTAAGCACATTGTACAAGCAATTTCGATAAGAAACCCATGAATCAAGATTTAACTCATTTTTATTATTTTATAGTTATGATGTCAATTTATTTTAAGACAGATAGACAGACTTGAAATATATTTCGTTCAGATTTTAATAGGGATCTGCAAACTTGGTATGAAGACCATTTATCAAATTTCACCAGGCAATTTTCAAACACTTTTTGAATCACAAACAAACAGACAGACAGACATGATTCTGAAAGTGTGTTTTTTTCGGACTTGGGGAGGTCTGAAATTTGGATATTAATCGAAAGTTTGATCCTTATTTTTTGACAATTATATTATTTTTTCTGAATATTACTTAAAGAAGATAATAAGACTCCATCAAGAAAAGTTTATATTTCAATTTTTATAATATGAAATGGAAAACTACTTCTAACTTTTTAACCTAAAATCACAAAGAAAAATTAATCATTAGGTTAGTCACACAAGCTAGTTGTTTAACAATCAGAATCAACTGAAGCGTATCTGGTTACTTTTGAACTCTCTCAAACCAGGAAGAATTGCAAAAATTGAACTTTAAAACAACCACAATACTTATTATTAGAGAAATGACATCCACTACAGTAAAAAAATTCCCACCTGCCATCTGCCAACACAAAGTTTGATAATCATCACGTGACAGACTTCTTCCTGGGTGTGTTTTTAACGTCAGACTTAAGGGGGAAAGTTTGGCGGTCCGTATAGAATAAGAAGTGTTCTTTTTTAAAAAACGTTATTTCCGAAAAAATTTATTAATTTCTGGGGTTAAACATGTCTGCAATCTTTTTTTTTTTTTTTTTTGATAAATGCGGAAATAGTAGCTATATGTAAAGAGAAGAAGTGATGCGTAGCGATATGTAATCATAGGCGGTTAAGAAAATTCTTGATGCAGTTATACATTCGTTTTTATATTTCTAAATGTCAGTGACCATGGGTTGGATTTTTTTTCTGTACGTTCAAGATATGGATTAGTTAAAATATTTTTCCATTTTTGTTGCAACCAGTACATTTATTCGCTTTTTTTCCAGATTACTTCATGAGTAATGTTCTTTTATAAAATATATATATATTCATTATAAACTATTTCAAAGATCGTAAAAAGAAGGATTTCTGAAAAAAATGCTTGAAAGTATTCAAACTCTGAAGAGTAAAAATTTTGACAATTTTCAAAGCTAGCATCAAAACAAGAATGTAATCATAAGATTGCTTCTACAGAAACTTCTGAAAATGCTGTTGCCAGTAAAAATTTCAATAACTTTAATCAAAAATCTTTGTTTACTTCACTTTATATATATAATTAGGAAGAATACAATTTTTAAGTAGGAGACTTGGCCTGGTGGTAGCATGTCTTCTTTGTGATCTGGATGGCCGAGGTTAGAGTCCCAGCTCAGACATGGTTGCTCTGTCTGTGAGGAGAATGAAAGAGCACCCCTGTAAAAAGAGGTTGTGCTATCGAATGTGTGTGTGTCGTCTTCATATGAGCTAAAAGTTAGATTTCTACACTAGAGAGGTGATAAGGGGCTTTGTCCTCAGCAGCAACTGCATACTCGGATTAAATCGCTGACAGTTCGGCAGCGGGGTTGTAAAGTGTCATAAAAAACAGCTCATAAATTTTGGAAACCATTAATCATTTAATTAAAATTTTTGAATTCGCTTTATTAATTACGGCTCTATACGAAAAATTATCATTAACATTATTATTTCATCAACAAAATTGTAGATTTTTTACAAAATCTCTTGGTTTGAATATATACGTAGAATAAGGTAACTCAGAAACACAATAAATTCTATGCGTTTTTGAATCTTAATATCTGATTATAGATCTATATTCAGAGACAGGGTTTTTTTTATATGAAACCACTGCTGTAAAATAGGTTTCCTGTTCTTACTTTTATTGACAATATTAGATTACCTCCCTTCCTAATTTTACACACGCACACACACATACACACACACACAAATTAAAATGTACTCAGAATCAGATACTACATTCTTCGTCTATTTAAGCCACTGAATTTTTTAACTACGGATTACATTCTTTTGAAAATACAAACCGACACGCTGTCTCTCTTTTTGATGGATATGATTCCAAATTTGATCATCAATCTTGATGAGAAATCTCAGAATCAAAATTAGTCTGTCTATTTATTATGCTTACTTGTTCCTATCTGCAAACAGTTTTCCCTGTATGTAGTTTTATATAAATAACTAAATAATTATGTAACTTTTTATATAAATAATCGTAATCCGTAGAGCCACTGAAATGAAATTGCACTAAGAATGCTCGGAAACAATGAAAATCGTCACAGATAAAGAAATAAACTGTCATAGATTCTAGTTGTGTTAACTATAAAATAGTTTTGGTAAGATTAAAATAAAAAATATTCCTGGCCATGCCCACTGGAACAAAAATTAGGGGTCGACCCAATCTCAGATGGGTGGATTGCCTGGAAGGGGACTTGACCACTTTCAGAATGACTAACTCGATTAATGGGATGGTTAGTTGGATTTTGTGTTTTATTGGCACAAGAGCCATTCTTGGCTAAGCTGCAGGAGACTTTTGTCGAATCAAAAGAAAAATGTAGTCTAACTGGAAGATCATGGCCAAGAAGAGAGTTGCTTATAAGAAAATTCTTGAGAAGGCTATTTCCCAATCGGGCTGTTTTGCCACTGAAAAAGGAAAATTAAAATAAAATAAAAACACTATGAAAAGATACTAAGTAAAAAGATATTAAGTGTTAAACAATACCAAGTGGATCTACATTGCTATGCTTGTTTTTGTGTTTTATTAGCTCAAGAGCCATTCATGGCTGCGTCAGACATTTTTTTAAAATCAAAAGAAAAATGTAGTCTAACTGGAAGATCATGACCAAGATGAGAGAAGCTTGTAAAAAAATTCTTCAAGAGGTCATTGCCCAATCGGGCTGTTTTGCCAGTGAGGAAGGAAAACGAAAATAAGATAAAAGTATGAAAAGATACTAAATAAAAATATATTAAGTGTTAAGCAATACCAAAAAAAAAGAGGGGGGTTATAATTCATAATAATTTTGCTTGAAATCTCCATATTCAATGTTCCACGACTTAACGATTCATTCCGTTATCACGGTACTCTATTTCCCACAGCAATGAAATCACGAATTTCCTCTCTTTCGATCGGTGCCTACCTTTGAGCACCAAACAAAAAATCACTTTTCCTCTCTCGTCACAAAAATACTGCATATCAATCCTTTTCTCCGTTCCATCAAAAAGAAAAACAGAAGCGTATCAGTTCTTCTCAGCGAAAGTAAAAAGAAAAAAAAAGGACTTTCTCACCGCATAATTCATTCAAAACCCAAAGACCGTGATGGAGTGGTGGCGTGGAAGAGAAGTGAAAAAAAAAAACAACAAAACCTCCACACCAGCGGAAAACCATGGAAGAAGATAACGTGCTGCTGGTAAGTGTGCGCCATCCCCCCTACCCATCCAGCACACACCCCTCACTCTACTCTTCAGGATACTACTGTTGACTCGTCGCGTAAGGACAAAGGATTCTTCCTATTCCCCGAGCGATAGAAAAGAGGACACCATGCCTTTTATAAACAGACGGATGCCTCTCGTGAAGTGAGGGTGGAAAATTGATAAGTCCTTCTGGACTGAGCCACGTACCAAAGAGAGAGGGGGTTGTAATCTCTTCAGTACAGAAAGGGTACATAACTTTTGCATTTCACGCGACAGGGACGTATGCCAAGTGCAGTGGTACTTGTTAATGGCCGATTTGGGTGGTTCTCCCGTCCAACTCCAGCCAGTTGAGGATTGGTATCCTTGAAGTGCTTGCTTTTCAGTGCCAAGAAAGCATCCATCTGGTGATTTTTCCACGCGTCGAGTGCGCTTTTGTTGGCGGAAAAAGGGGTGCTCCGGATTTGCCAAAGAAGTAAGCGCTCTCGGCTATCGAAAAGTGCATCTGTGGTAAATGAAGATGTATCATGATTAGATGAGAAGTGTGAGGGGAAATGATTAATAGTGCGCTTGTGTGTGGGGATGGAATGACGTGACTGGATTTTATGAGTGCGTGCCAACTCTCGGTGTGAATGGGACTGTTCTGGATTGGTATGCTAGACGTTAATTTGAAATAAATGTTTCAATGTAGTTGGTTTCTGATAAAAAATTTAAAGCAAATCCTTTCAAAACATTTGAACCATTCACTTTTATGAAGTAGATTTTAAATGGATTCACTTTTATGAAGGGGATTTCAAATGGAATTACTTTTATGAAATGATTTCAAATGGATTCACTTTTATGAAATTGAAAAGAACAACGAATAAATATGTTTGCAATTTATATAAGCAGCAAAAAGCATTTTATATAAAAATTATATTTGTCTGATCAAATAACGCAATTCAGGGATTAAAATTCATGTCTTTCATTCTCCCTGAATTGCGTGAATTACTGAGGACCACGGTAGCCTGGTCGAAGGCCTCGGTTTCGGAACAGGACGGTTTCAGGTTCGAGACCCCATTCCATTAAAAACTGCTGTGTAGACGGGTATGGGGCACGTTAAATTCATTCGGGGCCAAATGTCTTCCAGCTGATTTGGTGTGAAAGTTATAAAGGTGGGCTGCCAGATCAGCTATCTTCATCATCTGAAGTGGTTCAAAATTGCGTGGTCCGTCCCCAAAGAGCTCTAATGTTGTTTTAAAACGGAACGTTAATGTAAATAAATAACTAGCTTGAATTTCTGTACTTCTTACACTTGGTATGTTTCAATTAAACGACGAAAATTACGAATACGAAAATTAACTAAAACATTATTAGAACGCAATATCTAATAACATCGTGACGATGTCTTTGTGATGAAATATCTTTTAAATATCATGTAATATCTTTCTTTAATAGGGCGAGTTGCAGTTTTGGTAAATTCATCTCAATTATAAAAAAATAAAAAAATACGAAATATATCTCATCTTTAAAAAACTTATTTATCAATCTTACAAATTTATTTCTAACTATTACTTGAACAAATATTTCTGAAATACAAATAAATTTCAAGCATGTTTTAAAGAATGACTCTGCAAGTAATTCGATAAAATCACAGACTTCCAGTCTACGAATCTGTATCATAACATACTTTTTTTCGGGTGCAATTTATCAATGTTTGCATTTTATCCAATTTAATCTGATTTATTTTCCTTCTGATTTATTTTGAATTTCTAAAAGCTCGATATAAATAAACTATTTTGAGTTCTAAATCATTTGAAAATATATTAAATTAAATTAGCAAACTAAATGCAATAATTTCTTTATCTAATTTTTCCTCAAGAAATATGAGTAACATTACGAATTCTTTAGAACTGATCTTTTAAAAATTAAGGAACTCATTTTTTACCCTTCTTTCAATTTGGGTATTAACCCCTGTCTAGATTTCAATTTGATTTTACCATAATGTATATAAAGTGGTATGTACTCTCTGTAAATTGAATTATATGAAAATATTTCCAAACCTCTTTAGCTCAGACAGTTGGATCTAGAACTACCAAATTTGGCAAGTTGTTGTCACTTTGCAATCCAGCTTACAAACAATCAGTAATTTATGCAAAGTATGCAGTAGTCCACACACCTCAAATAGAACACAGTTTAGAGAACAACTATGCCCGAACCAGGACTCGAACTGGGATATCCAAATCACTGGAAAGTTGTTGGCAAGTTTGGCAAGAAGATAATAATTGGTAACCCTTTGCCTTTAGATAATTATTACTCAAAATAATATTTTTTTTTTCAATTTTATGTTGTTTTTAATAAATCTAAATTTCAATTATTCAACCAGTTGAATGTAGAAATCTTTCTGAACAAATTTCTCCTTATAGGTTTAAATCTAGAAAGCTGTTTATCGATTATTACACTAAAAACAGTTAAAACAGAGAAAATCGTTTCCTGAAAAAAATGTACCAAAACTGAGACCAAAATAGAATAATGTCAATTTTTTTCCTTTTTAATAAACCATTAAAAAATTTCAAAGTTAGATAATCGATTGCCAATGGATTAATCTACTTTAATAATTTATGGTGATATTAGTTCATAAACGAAAATTACAGGCCGATAGACGGTCAACACCGTTGTTGAATTTGGCTCAAAATTTTATACTCTAAATGCTAAATTTGTGTCTGATTTTTATTTCACCCTCTTCTTCTCTGGTAAAGAACTTTTTAAATTAATTTTTAGAAATAAAGCACTAGAACACGTATTAATTTTAAGTAAGTATAAGTTATTATGTAAACTTTTTTTTATATAAGTAAAGTTTTTTGAAACTATTTCTATGTATTTAAGAGTATGCTATTTGCATTTTAATTTGCTTGAAGAATCAAGCTGCATAGTTTTTATGACAATGTTTATGATCTTTCAAATGAGAATAAAATTATAAGTAAATATAAACACTCACATTTGAAAAGTATTATTATTACTTTATACCTACTATTTTTCATTATTTTATTAAAAATATTTCATTAAAACTTAATCCATATAATCAAGTTCCAATGCACAAAATAATTAAAAATTATGAAATATAGACTTATCAATTGCCAAATATGATACAATAAATATAATACATTTATTAAATTATAAAACTGAACGATTAATTTTACGTAAATTATCATTTCAAATGGAATAAAATAAATTAATTTACTATTTATATCGATTAAATTTTCTGGTGTCTTCTGAGATATATAATAAACCAAACAAAAAATTTAAAAAATATTTTCCTGAGTCATAAAACTATAACTATTTAACTACCACTGCCATAAAATAAGAATAACAAAATTAAACATATATTAAGCCAAACGATAATTATAAGGTTCCAGATTTATCGTCTGGGAAGAATGAAAATAAAATCGATATAATTATTAGTAGCTCATTAACGAGATTATTATTATTTTCTTTTTTTAATATCGTTTGATTGTTGGAAATTAACTGACGTTTGCGAAAGCAATTCGTAATATGAATTTTTTTTTTTTGCCAGTGAGGTAAATTTGCATGCAATTATCGTTATCATTATTAAGTGATAAGGGATAATTAAGCCTAATTACTGACTCAAGTTTTTAAAAAGTTTCCATTATTTTGAAAATAACTAAAAATTTTATTAAAGAGTTTGTATGTTGTGAAATGATATTTTAACCATACAAATAAATAATGTATCAGTTAACAGCTAAGTATTCTGATAATTAATAATGTGCGTAATAAAAAGTGGGCGTAAGAATAATGATATTCGTCAAAAGAACAAAGGCATCCATTTTGGACAGCCATAAATATTAATGTAACGTATAATTATTTTTGATAGATTTATTGAAAATTTCATAATTGTGTGTAAGAGAAAAAATATATTAAAAGTAGATAGAAATAAATATGATATTAGTTTCACGGACAAAATTTTTATAGCTATTAGATTGTTCACCAGATACATAATTACAAAGTTAATGCAAATAATCCTTTTTGTAAAGCAGTAATTTTTCATTACTAAATTCTAAACATTAATATTTTTAATTTTAACATTTAGGAAAAACTGGAGTAATATAATATGCACACAGAAAAAAGAATAGAATATATATATATATATCTTTGAATTAGAAAAACACATTTTAAAAAAGTAATATAAAAAAACAAAATTAAATTCTTATTTAGGTAAACAAAGAAATTTTTTATTTTAATTACTTTTTATGAAATAATTATCAAAAAATTATTGATATTCCCATTCTTCACCTTCACGTGAAAAATACTGAAATTCTCATATTTTACCGGTTGAGGTACTGCCTCTTGGTTTCAATTTTCGTTACCAACTGCTAAAGGTGTATTTAAATTATTAAATTAAATTAATAGATTAATATTTAAAAAAAACTGTATTAACATCATGTGTCGTCTACTACAAGTTTTAAAAAATGCATTTGGACTTGAGTGGATGAATAAAAAAATACTTTATTAACGATAGGAAATTTGAACAATATATACATATAAATTAATAAATTTAGGGAGAGTGTGAAATAATAGTTGGTATTGAAAAATTAAGCTACAGAAGACAGAACAGAATATAAAAAAAAATGTTATAATATTAAAAACATGTATCCGAAAAAGATTGAGAAACAGGATATCAGATCCATAGACAGCATATTATACCTGCGAAACTATATTTCTTATCATAACTATGCATTTTTAGTTTTTAGTTGCTTATCATTCTTAATATAACTTTAAAAGAATTAAATATTACAAAATAGAACAAAACTAAATAGGACAAATAGAAATAGAAAAATCCTAAATATTGATTTCTTTATAGTTACTGAACAACAAAATACAATGAAAACCAATTTAATGAAAATTATGTTTGCATTATAACACTGTTTTTCACCTCTTCCAATTATGAAAGAGACATCAAACATAAGCATTATAATAAAAGACTGTCAAAAATACTAAATCTTGCACAATGTATTTTGACGGAGAAAGATGTGAGCTTTAGAAGGAGTCTTTTAAAATTTTTATTCAAAAATTTAATTATATTTAATTGAAATGCCATTTTGCCAGATGAAAAGTTATCTTTTCTACGTATTAATTTTGGTATAGGATCTTGTATATTTTTTATTAATTCTTAAAAAGTATTTTTAAAATTATTTTACTACAATACAATGGCATTTTTTTAATTAAAAAAAGCACAAATTATTTTTATTGCTAAATTTATTCAAATATTTCGTCCTTGATTTAGCTGCCATGATTGCTTATGATGGCATAAAAAAACAGTTTATTTTCCATCATGAGCAAGTTTTGGATTAATAAACGCTTTCAATAAAATGTTCATTTTCTTAAAAAAATATTTTTAATTAAAGTTTAACTTTACACATAAGTAAAGATGAAAAAAAAAATTAAAAGTTCTCTTACTTTTAAATCGATTCCTTAAGTATACCTTTGCATTAGTTGTAATTTAATCTTTTCTGGTTCAAATAAAAATTCAAATTTTAAGTTAGAGTTAGTGAGATGTATAACACAATTTACAAAAAGACCCCAGACTTTTAAAATAATATTTGTATATTTATAAATGTTTAATTTAAAAATACATTGATAAAAAATCCATTAAGCATAAATAAATATAAAAATTTCTTCAAAAATTTCATCAACCACGAGTTCCGGTGAACCTCTTGGTTAGCCAAAGGTGGCTATTATATAACCTACAAGGTGATTGGTAAATTCATTTTAAGTCTGTAAGTTCAAAACTGTGTCATCTACATGTGGAGAAGTAATATGCCCCTATTGTAATGAAGAGAAGAATTCTCAGACAATTCTTTTATTTATAGAAAGATATATATATGTATATATATTCTTAACTTTCATCGTAATTTAGCCTACATTAAATTTTATGCATTACTTCTAAATAAAGAATTGAAAGTTATATCATCCATGCAATTGTCTTCCATAAGCTTCCAGTACGTAAAATTTTGTTTAATTTTTCTAACCTACTTGACAAACTCAGTTAATCATTAAACATTAAATAAATGTACATCTTAAGATAATTCAGCGTAAACAGGGGGAATAAAACGAATTAAACAATAGGACTCGAATAAAAAGACAACGGTAGCAGGAAGATTTATTCTAATTAACAATAATGTTACCCTTACTGCATTGACTTAGAAGAACAACTAAGACAATAACAATAGCCACGGGCAAGCCGATCCCCATTCCATTTATCCTTATTTGTCCCGAAAATGTTCAACAACCCGATCTTATTTCTTCTCCAATACCCGAATCCCCAGTCTTAATAAGACGAACTGTTGTTACTTTCTTGTCAGATTGTCCAAATACCAGAGTAAGTAGTCTGAGGGAAAGAAGAAGAAAAAGTTGTTGGATAAAATCCTCTTCCGTCAGTGCAACGATGGAGAGGACCCTCCATCCCCGCCGTCCAGAGATGGCGAAACAAGTGGCCCTTCAATTTCTCTACATCCTTTTCTCTTGCCCCACGGGTCAGAAGGCCTCTTAAGAATAACTTATTGTCTTTATTGATCCAGAAAACAATAGTTCTGCGATGCCGCCAACGAGTCTTGTCTTAGATTCCAAAGAGTGCAGCAAAACGATATGTAAAGGCACGCGACAGAATATAAAATTGCTTTTGTTCTGAGGGATGCTAATGGATGTTCTTTAGATTTAATGTCTCGTTGATGAAAGGACTTCCGACAGATTGTTGTCTTAAAGGGAAAGTTATTTTGTGAAGATCCGACGCTTTGATCGTCGTCAACAATGGGAGGTGCCGGGAAAGTCAACAGCTCCCCCATTTAAAGAAGGTATTCTTTGGAATAAAAGTAAGACGATTTGCATGTTCGATGGAATCATAAGTGGGTGCTTTTAATAAGTTGCCTGTGTTCTGTTCAAAGAAGCTTATCGTTTGGTGGAGTGGCGCTTTGTGGAACAGGTGTGATGGAAGTGTTTCATACCCTTAGTTGATGGTAAGAGGATGGGATTTATTGAGATATTATGAACAGATTTCGAAACAATAGGAGAACAAGGAATAGCATGTTTTAGATCAGTGACTCTTAATTTCTTATTAATTAATGGAGAAATCCGTGTATTATATAGCTTTCAGAAAATTCTATGGGTTTCTAACCACAATCAAATAATGTATTTAAAAAAATAACAAGAATAATAAAAGATTTATAGCAGTGTAATCTCATTTAAGAATAATTCTTGTCTTTTCATAAGAGGAAGTGGTAAAATCTATATAAATAAAAATAAATGTTTGTATATATGTGTTTCATGCGGTGCTATATCACTCATTGGATTGTGATAAAACTTTGAATACTTATTATTTGTATTTGCAGGATGGTTATAGGCGTAATAAAATTATGAAATCTATAAAAATTAATTTTGGATCTATTTATCGCATCTATTAACCAATGATTATTGTCAAATTAACTTGCCAAGGAGACACAAGAGTCTTTGAGCATAACCAGTTGTATGCTGGATGCTACGAGTCTAGAAATTAATTTGTTTCTTTTGAAGACGGAAAAACAAAAAATATTGTCTATACTGAAGCTATTGAATAATAAAATTAAATAGAATATAATAAAAATTAGCTATACTTTTCTTTTAAATACATTGAACTTCAATAAATGTCTTCCTTTACGATATTATTCCTAATTAAATAAGACAGTTATTTTACATTTCAAACGATATTTCTAAACTTATTTACAACGTGCCGGGTACAGCTAGTGCTTTGTAAAACTAAAATATAAGAGCATAAAAAAGTTGAGTAAAAGCATTAACCTGGAATTTTAATTAAACATTTATCTGGATTTTAAATCGTAAATAAAGGTACAATTCGGTAAAAAAATAAAAGGAAAAGGCTTAAAGATAAAAGTTTCGGTAAAAATTCTGTTGAAATTACTTAGTGATATGATATCAGCTTCTGGGCTGAAGGCAGCCAGATTATAAGTAGATTCCACTAAAATTGCTTAGTGGAATCGACTATTTGTTAGTGGAATCAATATCTGTTAGAGGAACAGATATTAGTGTATTCGAATATATATTCCTAACATCGTGGGCTAAATGTCCTCTTCTTGACATAGTAAGAAAATTGGCATCCGAATTTCCTTCTAAAATTATTACGTTTCATTCCTCAAGTTGTTTCAAAATGGATGCTAAACTAATTTTAGATTGTTAGCTAAACTAAAATTAGAAAAAGATTGGAAAATAAACACATAGAACTCCCTGTAATGATCAAAATTTCTTTATTTTTTTGCAATATAAAAGAAGGAACAAACGTGTAGCATTCTCTTTTCACCATATTAAAGTACTCATTTCTGGCATTTTCTTTTATAATTTTAATTATCTGATTTAGTTAACAAGAAATTACTGTTAATTATTATTGGTGAGATATTATGCAGAATCAAGTGATAAGAAACGCTACAAGTAAACTATAATCATATTTGTTAATGGATACAGAATAAGGAGCCTGTTTCGCATTAAGTCAAATCTTGACACTAAAAGACGCTTCTACAATTCAGTTTCTCCTCCAATAGCCCACATACAACATAAATCACAATTCACATTAAGTAGGATTCCCAATGCCCGCAAAGCATTTTTAATAAAACCACAAGTTGCTGTAGTGGTGCATTATCAAATCACAATCTTCTTACATGAAATCTAAAAACAAGGAGCCTTTTTCTCACTAACCCAAATCTCTGACGCTTTTACAATCTAGTACCTTTTCCAATAATCCTCATAAAGCGTAAATCAAATCCACACTAATTATAGCTCTCATCACGTGAGAGCCGTTTTAAGAAATCTCAAGATTGAAAAAATAATTGCATTGGTACTATAAACGTGCATTATCAAAATCACAATCTGCTTACTTAAAATATAAAAACAGAAAAAAAACCTTATTTCTCATTAACCAAAATCTCGGTACCAATAGACATTTTTACAATCTAGTAACTCTTTCAATAACCAACATAAAGCGTAAATAAAATCCCCATTAAGTACAACTTCGACCATACTCAAACCATTTTAAGAAAACTCCAAAATTGCAAAAATAATTGCATTGGTACTACAGGCGTGCATTATCATAATCATAATCTGCTAATACAAAATTTAAAAATAAGAAACCTATTTAACATTAAACCAAATCTTGGCACTAAAAGACAATTTTGAAATTAAGTCCTTCTTCCAGCAACCCACATAAAGCGCAAATCAATTCCCCTTTAAGCATAATTCCCCCCATATGATAAAACTTTTTAATAAAACCACAAGGTGTTGTAGAAGTGCATTATCAAAATCACAATCTGCTTACATAAAATTTAAAAACAAGAAACTTATTTCTCATTAACGCAAATCTCGGTACTAAAAGACATTTTTACAATCTAGTAACTCTTCCAACAACCCACATAAAGCGTAAATCAGATCCCCACTCAGCATAACTCCCACCGTGCCCGAGCCAAGAGATTTTTCATGTTTTCCCTTAAAGCAGTTAAAAGGAAAATATATCTCTGGCACTAGCGTCAGCTCATTAACCATCGGCCCTCCAATAACTCTTAACGTGTTGCGTAGCAATAGGAAGAAAACTATCAAAAATGGCGGACATGTTACATAAATCCAGGTTTAATGGGTCAGAAAAGGGAGTGTTATTGTGGTCAGCGGAAACTGGGCATCCTGCCGGGTGCGGACAGCTTTGTGGGGTCAGTGTGAGGGTTTGTTCGATGGACATTAAGGGAATTTAGTGTCCTTATTCACGTCTAATGTCTTCAATAACTACCCTTCCTGAATGTTATTGCTTCTGGACATCGTCCACTTTACTCGTTCTAGAGATCTGGTGTGAGATATCGTTTTATTTGACCATTTTTTTCCTCCTAGACAAACGTACCTGCGTTTTGTTTTGGGTAAAATATGATTCGTCTCTTTTTTTATAGGGAATGTTTTAAAATTGCAATTTTGGTTTAAAGATATTTCAACTGTTGTTAAAAAAAGTTTTATGAATGATGTTCGTAAAAAGGTGGTTATAACTTAGAGTATTTGCGAAAAAATAGCAATTGGATTGCTTATAAATTATGCTCGTAAATGGAGATTATAACTGTGAACATTTACCAAAAAAGTAATGCTGTATTAACTTCGGTAGTATACCTATTGAATTATGAAATTTTATTTTATTGAGGTTGTTGAAGGTTTTAAAAATGTTTTTAAAGAGAAAAATCCTTTTTTTAAATCAACAGATACTCATTTTAAGGATTTTTTTAATGGTATAGTTGCACTGAAAGTTATTTGAAAAATATATGAGAGGATAAATTTGAGCTATTAAGTTTTAAAGCAAATAAAACGAAATGTAAAAAATTCCAGAATAAAATAAGGGTAAATATTTTCTTCTTTTTATTTGTTATTAGTTTTAAATTCAACTAACTAACACTAAAAAATTTCTTCAAATGGTATGTATTAATAGATTTAATAGAACATACCAACAATTAATAACCAGTCACCTTTGGTGACATATGCTTCATAAGGGTTAACGCTCATAAAAATTTTAAAATTAAGACATTGTGCAATTTAGTCTTAAAGACTTCTTCAGTAAAATATTTTTAGATGCAAGTTTTGGTTATCATGTAACTCATATTGTGTTAGAGAACTTCCTGTATTCTGCAAATATTGTATATCTGTAAGTTTTCCTGATTTCCTATCATATGCTCTAAAATATGAATGTTAATTTGATGCTGTGGTGATTGAATTTCAACTGATAGAAAAACGTTTTTTTAAACTAAAATTTTTTAAAAAAATATATATAAATACAGAAAATAGAATCCTTCAGCATTGAGGTCTTAGTACTAAAAAGTATAATTTATAATATATGCAATATTCCAAAAGGATGATTCGACTAAAAAAATGAACATAAAATTGATTTGGCTTTCATAAGAAATCAATTTCTAAATGAAAAGAAAAGTAATATATTTATGTATAGTACACAATTATACAAAGAATGTTTACATATTTTTATAAAGATATACGGTTTGTTTTTCTTATTTAGAATCTAGTGAATATAATTTAAATTTTGAAATTGTCAGTCTGATTGCTGTGATAAGTCTGAATTGAGATTTTCATGACAGAAGGGATTGACTTAAAATTTTCAAAGATAGTGATTTCAAATCCTTTTCAATTACATTATAGAATCTATCAATTATGGGTTTTACACTTAGAAAAATATATTTTTCTGTTTAACACATTAAAGGAACAGTTGTCCATAGGTGAAACGTTAGAAGATTATGATGGAATATGTTGTAAAAGTATAAACAAAATACAGTTTATCAATCTTTTTCCTTTTTCTAGAAATGGAATGGTACTTTTTTAAGTAAATCTTGTTACCACATCTTGATGACGTTTCGCTTTATTTGGAACTAGCCGCCTTTGGTGACCATCTGGTTCGCCATGAGTAATGGGTTCTAAAATTTTCAATTAAATCACATATTCATTTACCTTGAAGTAACTCCGGGCATTGAATGGCCTGAAATTAATATTTTCTTTAAGATGATGGAATGAAAGTTCTAAAAGAACGCGTTTTCCTAATACTCTTTTATTTAATAAATCAGTCAGTTCTAATGATTGATTTAGATGACTGATTGATGTAGCAACTTTTATTTCAAATATTAATAAACATATTTTGTAAAATATGGCTCACAGAGCAAAGTATGAAGAAATCTAAAACTCATTATTCATAAATGCATTGTTTGACTAAAACTACATTAAATGTGATTATTTACTTCATTTAGATCAAATTAATAGTATTAAACAATATACACTGAAGTGACAAAAGTCATGGGATGACTGTTAATATCGTGTCGGTCCTCCTTTTGCTCGGCGAAGTGCAACAACTCGACGTGTCATGGAGTCCACAAGTCGTTGGAAGTCCTCTGCAGGAATATTGAGCCATGCTGTCTGTATAGACGTCCATAAATGTGAAAGCGTGGATGGTGCAGGAGTTTGGGCACAAACGGACCTTTCGATGATGTCCCATAAATTCTGGATGGGATTCATATCGGCCGATCCAGGTGGCCAGATCATGCGCTGGAATTGTCCGGAATGTTCTTCAAACCAATCGCGAACAGTTCTGGCCCGGTGACATGGCGCATTGTCATCCATAAAAATACCATCGTTGTGGGGGTACGTGAAGTCCATGAATGGCTGCAAGTAGCTGAACGTAACCATTTCCAGTCAATGATCGGTTCAGTTGCACCAGAGGACCGAGTCCATGCCATGTAAAAACAGCCAACACCATTATGCAGCCACTACCAACTTGAACAGTGCCTTCTGACAGTTTGGGTCCATGGCTTCGTGGGGTTTTCGCCACACTCGAACTCTACCATCAGCTCGTAACAACTGAAATCGTGACTCATCTGATCACGCCACGGTTTTCCACTGGTCTAGGGACCAGTCGATATGCTCACGAGCCTAGGAGAGTCGCTGCAGGCGACGTCGTGCTGTCAGTAAAGGCACTCGAGTCGGTCTTCTGCTGTCATAGCCCAAGGAAGACACATTTCGCCGCACAGTCCTATCGGACACGTCCCTCGTCCGTCCCACATTGATTCCTGTAGTTATTTGAAGAAGTGTTGCGTGTCTATTAACATTGACCATTCTACACAGACGTCGGCGGTCTCGGTCGTTAAGTGCAGGTGGTCGTCCACTGCGCTGTCCATGATGGGATGTGATGCCTGAAATTTCATACTCTCGGCACACTCTTGATACTGTGGATCTCGGAATGTTGAATTCACTAACGATATCCGCAATGGAATGACCCATGCGTCTAGCTCCAATTATCATTCCACGTTCAAAGTCTGTTAATTCTCGTCGTGCCACCATAAATCACGAAAAACCTGTTCGCATGAATAACTTGAACACAAATGAAAGCTCTGGAAAACGAACTGCGCATTTATACTATTTCGCTGCGATACTATTGCCATCTGTATATTTGCATATTGCTATCCCATGACTTTTGTCACTTCAGTGTATATATGCCTATTAATAATATTTTACAAATTGGCCATTGGAAAGGAATTTGAATGCATATCCTGTATAAATAAAGATAATTTATTCAATTAATGATTTAAATAGAATCATAGAATCCTTTGCCTTGCATTTTTTTAAAGAAAACATCACATTTTATAATTATTTTAATTTATCCAGTCACGTGCTAAAAGTTGCCTTCCTTAAATTTTAATTTGAGATGATAGTTTTTTTTAAATTTGAACTTCTGTCAAAATGATGGCAACACGATGATAAAACCTAGTTTTTTCCCTTAGACGTACTCTTGCAGATTTTATAGAAACCTTAGCTTTGCATTTATTTTTTAGAAACTATCACATTTTATAATGAAAAAAAATATTGAATTAATGATACAGATATTGCAAACAATAATAGAAATATGCCATTAAGTCGGGATTCCAATGCATATCCTGTCTAAATTTGATCAGGTTTACAGTAAAGAAGATTTATTGAATTAATTATTTAGATATTGCAAACAATCATAGAATCCTTAGCTTTGCATTTATTTTTTTAGAAAATATCACTTTTTATATTTGTTATTTTATCCAGTCACGTGCTAAAAGTTGCATTTCTTTAGACTTGATTTACGATGATAGATGTTTTTTTTTATTAGAACTTCCGTCATTCTTTTATTTTTTTTTTATCCAGTCACGTGCTGAAAAAAACATGGTTAAAATATTTCTTTAAAAATTCGTTAAAAATATAAGCTCAAGTCGTACATTAAAACACTGATACCATTAGAAAGCTAATTTTTTAATCTTTAAATTGATATAAAAATCATGTTTGTACAATGATATTTTCGGAAATTATAGTGGAAAAGCGTCGAAATTTCGCTTAAATTTTAATTAATTCAAATTCTAATTAAATATTCGAAAAGAGGGCTCCGAGGTGCACATTCCCGACATCCAAGGTATACATGTACCAAATTTGGTAGCTGTAGGTCCAACGGTCTTGCCTGTAGAGCGCCAACACACACACACACACACATTGAGCTTTATTATAAGTATAGATTTACTGGAATAAAGAAATGTAATTTCTTCTGTAAATATCGAACATAAACTTTACACTCACGGCATTTTTGACAGCAAACTGATTTGATTTTTATATTTTTTATCCACTTTCCTATGAAAATCTGGAGACAAGCATAAACCTTTTTTAAAAATATTCTTTACAATGGCAGCACCAGGTTTCTTCATTTTTGATTATAAACAAAAATATTTTTGTGAAATTGTAATAGGCAAATACTCCTTTAAGTAAGCCCATGTTTCATCAAGGGACATAATTTTTCATTATTTTCTGATAAATAACGTTTTAAGCATTCTGAATTCAGCCACATGCCTTGGCAAAAACTAGAAAATAATATATTATTAATTTTTTTAAGTTATAAATCCCTGCTATTATTCTGTTTATTATTTCCACTGATGATTCAAACTTTTGGTGGTTAATTTATAAGTCGAGGATTTTCTTTTGTTAGAGGCGATTTTATTTTAAAAATATTTACAATAGTACTATGTTTTTCGAATAATACATTGAAGTACATTAGACTTCCTAGGTAGAAGTAATGATTATCATATTTTTCCTTTCCGTTCAGCAATATTTTGCACTTAGAAATTCCAATACCATTATTTCAAAACTTTTTTCGAATTTGTAATTTTATTCTTCAGAAAACGCAAAAATGTAACATTTAATTCATCTTGCAAACGATTTTTTAAAACAAGAATAAATAAAATTAGCAGATAATATTTCTCGTTTCAAATAACTCTCATTTCAATTCCAGAAAGTTTTATTACAAAATATTTGCTACTTTAAAATTGTTCATTGAAACCATTCTGAATTTTATGTAAATATATTTCAAATAATAATAGTTTACAGGAAGTTTTATTTCAAAATATTTGCTATTTTAAAATCTTTTAACGAAATCGTTCTAAATTTTATATAAATATCCTCTATATTAAAAACATGAGGAGCAATCGTTAAAAGTGAATATATTTTTTAAAAAATTAGTGAACTAGTATATATATCTTGTATAGATACATAATGTTTGCCTTATATGATATAAAATCAGTGAATTATTAATAATGATATTTTAAAAGATCACAAAAACGTTTTTTGAGTTTTCTTTCGAGAAGATATCACGTTTCATATTTATTTCAATTCCTAAAAACACGCTCTACACTTTTAGGTTTCGTTAACTTTGTACTTTTTTAGATTGTACAAAAGTTTTTATCTTTAATTTGAGGTTTTGTCAACTTGATATCCAATAACGAGATGAAAGAGATTTTTTTTTCCATTCTCACATAATATATTTGTTCGAATAAAATTTTGTTTTATTTTGTATGCAATATATTTTTTAAAATAGGGTTTAAATATCTTCAATCAATTAAGAATATATAAAATTTATGCATTTATAACAATTATTAAGTAGACAATAGTTTTTTTTTTTAATTTTAAGATAACAAATGAATCAATACATCATTTTAGCGCTGCAATATTTTCAAAAATAATGATTGAAAAACTCAGCTCAATTTTCAACTAATTAGAATTCTAATTAAATCCAAATAAAAATCGCTCCTAGGTGCATATTTGCAGAATCCAAAGCTTATATGTACCAAATTTGATGATTCTGGATCAAAGCTTTTTTCTTTACAGAGCGCCAACACAAGCACAGACGCACTCACATTCATTCTTCTTTATTATAAATAATACATATGCAATAATTACAAAACTGATTTATAAATAAACAATGTCAAAACTATTATAGTTCAGATCTTTCCTTGGAATATTTCTAATTTTTTAATGATAAATTTTGCAAAATAGGGAAACTCCATCGATTATTTCTCTGGTAAGATCATTATTAATATTAATATAAACATAAAGTCATTCATTTGCTCAATTTGAACAGCAAATTATAGGATAAACAGAAAAATAAGTGTGCTTTTTTAAAAATTCAGTTTTTATAGTCTTTTTTCAAAACAAATAATCAGTGTAGTACGAGGAGTATTTATTTACCACAAAATACTAAAATATGAGACGATAGGCTATATATGACAGCCAAGATAGTCTGTTTCCTACAGCGTTGGATTCGCCTCCCTCAAGTTGTGAGTTCGAACTCACCAGCAAAAGATTCCCCGTGTTGTGGTTGTGAGTGACGCTTGTATGAATCTGTCGTGGTCACAAAGTCCTCCATGTCGAGAGTAATACCATTTTGGGTACTGGTTCAGGTCTGAATTACTGTCGTGGAGGAGTAAATGAAAATGCATTTCCTCCCCATAAAAAAAGTGGTGAAGCAAAATATGTGGCAAAGTCGAACTCTTGGCCCTAGATGGTGCTACTGGAAAAAAAATCAAGAGACGCACCCTATTGACTTAAATCACTGTCTTGGTAATAGTGAACTTGTCCATTGACAAGTGTCATAAGGAACAACAGCAACATTTTTGTGAAGTTACTTTTTATTGATCATTTCTTTATCATCTTTGTCATTCATGGCTCTGTCTTCTTCAGATTTTGTATAACTGTGCAATATGATATGCTAAATAAAATATTCAGCGATCAAAGCATCTTAATCAATGTGTAAAAATTATATAAATCTAGACCTTTTTTCAGCAATTCTAATGTCTGCCGATGCAGCAATTTTCTACAGTTGTAGATCAGTTGATTTTATTGAAACTACGACACATAATAAGTAGTGAAACATCGCAAAGAATCTCAAAACTTTTGCTGTATAGATAAAGATTTTTTTTATTTATTTTGGAGACTGAACAGGTAATTATTCTTTCAACGTTTGATAAAAAAAAACAAGTTTAAAAATAAAACTTCGTTAAAAAGTAACTTCTTTACTGGAGTTTCTACAGCATTTAAACGATTATTGTGTAAAATTTGATGTGACAATTGCAGTATAAAATAAATTTAAAAAAATAGGAGAGTGTTTGAAATCTGGTTCAAAAATATCAAGAGAAGGAACTTTTTGTAAATTTTTTATCCTTGTTGTCGGATTCGACTTTCTGAAATTTAACAAAGATAACAAAAACCTTCTTTCTTGTAATTAAAATAATATTTTATTTTTAAGATTTAAAACAGAAATTTTATCTTTGTAATAATACATCCACAGAAGACCTACACAGATAATCAAGCAGCAACTGATGAAAATTAATCATAAGGTTCTTTAAAAAAATGATTCATGAAAGCGACTTAATCTATGAACATTTATTAGCACGACTGTTAAGTTCCCAAACATATTACTTACATTTAACTGTTGAAGAATGATATAAACATCTGCATATGTAAAAGATTTAATGGATAATGAAAAAAATTTAGAAGATGTATGGAAATAACAGCAACGCTAGTAAAACTTAATCAGGCAATAAAAATAAATTTAGATAGATACATGAAAGAAATTAAATGTTATCAAATAGAATATTTGAAGAGGAGGTTAATATAATAATTTTTTAAACATATTTATAATATTTTTCCAAAATGACGTAAATAAATAGTAAATATAAAATGACACAAATATATAGTAATAATATTTTATACATATTTATAATATTTTATCAAAATGACGTAAATAAATAGTTAATATAAAATGACGCATGTAAATGGTAGTAATATTTTATTCATTGATATTTTTTATGTTTGTTTACATTATTTGAAAATTGCTCAAAATATATGCAAATATCTGTCATAAGTTTATCATCACAAGCATCTTATCTACTAATAATTTTCCAACTTTTCATATATCTGCAAAAAGTACCGTGTTTAAAATATAAATTTTTCCTTTTGAATTTATGTTCTATCAGCTTCTATGTTGGGACGAAATTCAGATTTTCTCGAGATATTTCTTAAACTAGTAAATATAAAATTAAAATGGCATATATAAATAGTAAATATAAAATTTTAATGACGTAAATGAATAGTCATAATATTTTATACGTTTATGTTTATTTATTCGTGCTTATCTATACTTATAATAAAGCTCAATGTGTGTGTGTGTGTGCGTGTGTGTGTTGGCGCTCTACAGGCCAGACCGTTGGACCTACAGCTACCAAATTTGGTACATGTATACCTTGGAGGTCCGGAATGTGCACCTCGGAGCCCTTTTTTCGAATTTTTAATTAGAATTTGAATTAATTAAAATTTAAGCGAAATTTCGACGTTTTTCCGCTATAACTTCCGAAAATATTATTGCATAAACATGATTTTTACATCAATTTAAAGAGTAAAAAATTAGCTTTCTAACGGTATCATTTTTTAAAATTTAAAACGTAAGCTTCTATTTTTAACGAATTTTTAAAGAAATATTTTAACCATGTTTTTTAGCACGTGACTAGATAAAATAAAAGAATGCCGGAAGTTCAAATAAAAAAAATTATCATCGCAAATAAATCTAAAGCAATACAACTATAAGCACGTGACTGGATAAAATAAAAGAAACATAAAATGTGATATTTTCTAAAAAAAAATAAATGCAAAGCAAAGGTTTCTTTAATCGTTTGCAATATCTAAATCATTTATTCCATAAATCATCTTTATTTATAGTAAACCTGATTGAATTTAGACAGGATATGCATTGAAATCCCGACTTAATGGCATATTTATGTAATCGTTTGCAATATCTGTATCATTAATTTAATACTTTTTTTCCCTTTCTCGCTTTCTTTAAAAAACACATTTAATATTTTGGCAACATCATCGAATTTTTTTTTAATATTTTGGAAGCATAATCGATGGTTAAAACTGACTGATTTATAAAATTAAAGAATATTATTAGGAAAAGGTGTACTTTTAGAACTTTCCGTCCATAATCTCAAAGAAAATATTAAATTCAGGTCAATCAATGCCCGGATTTACTTCAAGGCTAATGAATATGTGATTTAATTGAAAATTTTAGAACGCTTTACACATGGCGAACCAGCTGGTCGCCAAAGGCGGCTAGTATTATATAAAAACCATTCAAAAAAGTCCGAACACCTCCTTATCGTCTGCAAGCGTCCATTTCTACTAAAAACTTTCTAGCTTTTTACGCATCTGCAAAAATGACCGAGTTTAAAATATTAAAATCTTTTTATTTTAATGTTTCTGAGATGGAATTCTATGTTGAGACTAGGCTCGGATTTTCTCTAAACAGTAAGTAGAAAATTAAAAGGATATAAATAAAACGTAAATAGAAAATGATGCAAATAAGTAAGTAGCAATGATGTTTTATACATTGATATTTATTTAATTTTGTTCAAATTATGCGAAAATCGTTCGAAAATGTCAGTACACCCGCCATAAGCTTATCGTCTGCGCCTCTTTCTACAAATAAATTTCTAACTTTTCACGCATCTGCAAGAAAAAACCGAGTTTAAAATATCAATCTTTTCATTTAAATGTCTCTGATATCGGCTTCTATATTGGGTCTAGGTTTCAGATTTTCCAGAACTATTTCGATTTTGGCAGGTATGCTTGATGGGAAGATTTTCTTTTATATCAGGAATTTAGCAACATGAGCTAATTCTCCAAGCCTCAGAGTTTGCTAATTGAAATGAAAAAAATAAAAATAAAAAATGAAGTCGTGGACTTTTCTTTCAATTGTCATTACGGTGGGCTTCTCACCGTTGATATTTTTCTTGCGTTTGTTTCTTTTTCCAATTTATTTT
>JAPMOQ010013261.1:537835-551837 GCA_026543055.1 Argiope trifasciata
TTAAGCTGGTTAATGACTTAAATTAATGAAGACAATTCATAAGAATTCAAATTCAAAGACTGATAATTTGGAAATCAAGTTGTAGCTTTAGTTGGTGGTATGTGATAACCTTCTGCATTATTTTCAATAACCCTAAAAAAACAATTGATGCCTCAAAGGCGATGAATCGCCAATTTTACTGTCTCCGTATTCTGAAGTTTAAAAAAAACCTCAACATGATAAAATTGATAAAATTCTCACATGATAAAATTCAAACTTTTATAAAGAAAACCGTTCAAAATGTAATGACAAAGAATTTTATAAAATTGTCCCTACTTTCAAGAAAATGATTTCATCATTGTCATCTTACTTAGTTTTGAATTATCACGTTTACAGTCAAATAGAGGTAATTTTTCAATCTAAAACATATAAATTCATCCGCATTTTGAGTTCAAAAACTCTGGCAGTTATAACATTTCCCTTCCTAAACTTCGAATTAGAGAATGTAAAAAAGCAAGGAATCGTTTAATACTCCCTATAAGCCGTTACATACGTTTCAATAACGCCCCAAAATGATCTAAAAACATCAAGATCAAAAGCGAATTAAATTTACTAGACAGTTCTCCCTCTTTGAGCTTATAAAATAATTAATTCAGTCATCATCGGAGGATTGTTCTAATCGCTTTTCTTTCTGGTAGGGGAGCAGTTTCCCATTCCCAGCTACGAAAACAGCGATTGTCAGATATTGTTCCGACTGGAAGAGAGGATTTTAAGCGCCTTAACCGATGTTAAAAATGATTCGGTTAATTAGAAAATCAATCAAACGTCGGAATTTCAAACAGAATCTGTGTTTTCTCATTATCTTCGGGGCTTAAGTAGAATTTAATCGATAGTAATGTAGCAATTGATTGAGTAGAAACGGTAATTAACATCGGGGGAGATGGATGGAAAATAATTTCTGTCATTTGTTCGAAAGAGAGAGAATAATTGTTAATTTTGGAAAGCAAAAGAGTTCCTTCCACGATATGATGTTAGTGGATTATGATGTTCGGGGATCATTTTCAGTGTCTCTTGAATTATAAAACGATGAAAAGGTTTAGAAGTGATGAGATATTGCTGTCTAGTACATTATTGGAGTGTCATAAATTAAGAATTTCTAAATGAGTAACGTAAGAATTCATTTTGGGTAATATATCCTTTATGTAAAACCTTTTTGAAGTGAAACCCATATCTAATTTAAAAAAAGGATATTTTACCTAATTAATAAATAATAATTTATTTAATGGATAAAGGATAATTTATATAATCCATAAAGGATAATTTGCATAATCCATAAAGGATAATTTACATAATCCGTAAAGGATAATTTACATAATCAATAAAGTATAATACGCATTTTCCCATTTCAATATTTTTTTCTCTGTTCTATTGAATTTTCTATTAATATAAAACTCAAATGTTATTTATAGTTCAAAAATTGTTTTTGTTAATAAGAAAAGAAAATTAAAATATAAAGGGTGCCACAAAATAAACGCAAGATTTGAAATTGCCACCATTCGTGATGTAAAGTGTTGAACACAATGTTTAAAAAATCATTTGATAGATGATAGTTTAGTGTTTGTAAAATGGAGCGTTACGTTATAGAACAACATGCTACCGCAAGATTTGAAATAAATAAAAAATACAGTTGTTTACTTTAAATTGTTATATTTTTATTGAACATTAAAGAAATCGGGATAGAATTTTGTATGGAATAGCATAAAGGACAAATATCTTCCACAACTTTGCTGGCACATGCGCAATCTTTTTTCGAAATTTCTTATAACTATTTTGCATAAATGTGGTGGAATTCATTTGATGCAGCTTTGAATTTCCTCCTTCAAAGCATATGTGTTTATGGACATATTGGTGCAGACTTTTGATTTCAGATAACGTTATAAAAAGAACCAACGGTGTTAAATCACACGATTAAAGGAACTAATTTTCAAATGTTCGAATTGGCCTCGAGATTTTCATTATTTTTGAAATATTGTTCCACAATGAAAACATGTTGTTCTATTGTGTAACGCTCTATTTTTACTAACCCTAAAGTATTAGCTGCCAAATGGTTTGGTGGTGGCAAATTCAAATCATGCGTTAATTTTGGGACACCATTCATTAAAAATCCTTTTTTCATGATTTGTGTTAGTTAAATATTATCACCACAGAGATTTACATATATTCTTAAACAAACCCGAATTTAGCCACAAACGTGACTTTTTGAGATTTAGAAACTAAGACACGTTTGGAAACACGTTACTGCAGAATTTCTATTAGGAGTCGAGTCCTAAGATCCTTCTAGAATATTCTATAATCTCTTGAAAGGCTATAAAAGTCAAAAGTTCACATGAGAAGGTAATATGGTTTATTTCACCTTTGAAGTGCTGATCTTGCTGTAATCTAAAATCTTTAGTTCAATTTCAGGACACTTTTTCATTCGAAACAGAGTAAGAAATAGGAACGTCCTGATTGATACTGCCCATATATATCTAGGTAGGCATAATTTACATTAGTTAAATATTATTAGAGATATTTAAGTACTCTTAATGAAACCCGAGTTTGGCGAAAAACTTGACAATTATTTGCCACTTAAAAACCATTTTTGGCCAGAAATCTCTATTACCAGACGATTCAAATGATACTTCTACATGATTCCATAACTTGTTTGGGAAGCTATAGGCAGCAAAAACTTCAGTCAATGGAACAATTAGGTTAATTTCTCTTTAGAGCTTTGATTTTGGAGTGATCTAAAGCATTTAATTCAAATTCAGAACACTCTCCCTTTACAAATAATGAATCAGAATTAAGATACCAATTGATATTAAATTGATAGCATTTACTAAGCATATGATCAAAGAGAGATAAAGTAGATACATTACATAAGTAGGATATTTTGAAAGAACATTTTTAGAGAATTCTTGAAATCAAATCAAGAAAATATTAGTTTAAAATGAACAATTACTATCAAGCAATTATTGAAATTGTCGAAAATGCCCTGGAGGATTTGGATAATTATTCTTACTGTTTATGAATAGTTATACTATGTTTAAAACATGATAGCGTACTGTGTGTAAAACATTTAAGATTGATTTTTAGAATATAATTTAGAAATAAATCTTGTTAATTCAATTTTAATGTGATAAGTCAAAAATGCACTAACTTAAATATATCAAATTTGGTAAGGGATTTTATGACTACAAATGCAGTTTTGTATCAGATTTCTTGTTTCAATCGTTTGGGAGAAACGTATCTAAAACACAAATCTGATTTTTGATGCTATTAACTGCGTGCCATGGATTAATCGACAAAACATTCGCCAAAGGAGGCACAATAGACTTAGTAAAATGCTAAATTAACTTCAAATGATAATATTTCATAACTAGTGGATTGCAAGACATTTACTGGCATAGCAAAATTATTAGAGTTTGTGAGAAAGCTTTAGAAATAACACTTCAGAGAGGGTTTTTTTTTAATAATAAATATTGCGAATGCTTTCTTTGTTTGCTAGAAAGTAAAAATATTCAAAACCAACTTGATGTCGAGGCATTTTTTATTAAAATATTTATTTTATTCTTCATAAATTTGATGGAAAAAACACTGTCTTTAACACAGTTTAAAAAAGGAAGTTGGGAAATTATACAAGCAATTACAAATCAAGCATAATTTTAAAATGTAAATTCTGTTCCTAAAAATTAAGCACTATAAAAGTATGCACTTTTTCTTTTTTTACCTAAGTGGGAAAAAATTTCTTTCTAACAATTTGCATCATGTTTCTTGCACCATACCATGAAACATATCTAAAAATGATCTCATAATTTTTCATAAAAACACTTACACCGCACACTTTTAGCATAAACTTATCTCACCCTAACTAGGGAACATTACCCCGAATTTAAATTGCAAAATAAGCCCCTGAGGAAAGTTAGAAATGACAGATTGGGAGAGAAATTAATAACATCCCCGCAATACCCCGGCCGAGTTCAAGCTAATAAACAAGTGGTGCTAACTCGAGAAGTTTCGTTGAGGGGGAATAAATATAAATGACCTTCTTAATGAAATGAAATTACTACTCAACACGCCTGCTCTTACCTGACTGCTGGTTAAGCCGGAGCATAGATCTGATTAAACTTGAGCAGTCGGAATTGTTATGGGGATGGTATTATAGGCATGCATAATGTCAGAAAGGCTGCGGAATAGTAAAACGAGGAAAAGGGATATTTTTGGAATATTTTTGGCATTTTGTTAAATTTTATGGAATTTTTTCTTTCCTTTATTTTTCAGAAATTATTATAGTTTAATCGTTTGATTAATTAGACTAAGACATGATTCTTCTTAACACGCCAGCTCTTACCTGACTGCTGGTTAAGTCAAACATAGATCTTATTAAACTTGAGGAGTCGGAATTGTTCTGAGGATGGTAACATGGACTTGCATAATGTCAGAAAGGCTGTGGAATATTGAAACGTGGAAAAAGGATATTTTTGGAATAATTTTAGCATTTTTTTAACTTTATGTATTATCTTCCTTACTTGTTTTTCAGAAATTATCGAAGTTTAAACATTTGGGTCTAACAAGGAGAGTAAAATAAATTTCGTTTAATAACTGCTTTTTTTCAACGTATACCTCTTCCTAGGGTAAATACTTGTTCCAGCGGTGCAGCAATGTTTGGATCCAACTCTCTTCTAAGACCTCAAAGTAGGCATTCGTCGCTGAGATGATTTCGAAATCAGAAGTGAATTTCCTACCAGCCAGAAATTTTTTCTGGTTAGAGAAGAGTTTGAAGTCTGAATGCACATTATTAGTAAAATAGGGTGCATGAGCAAGAATTTCAAACTTCAGTTCAAGCAATTTTGCCATCACATCGACAGCCTTATGAATATAAACATCGTCCTGGTGAAACAGGACATTCTTCTTGGCGAAATCTTGTCATTTTCCTTTAATTTTGAAATACAATATATTCAAAAGATTTGCATAATATTCTGCACTGATCGTCTTTTCTTGTACTAAATAATAAAATTCCCTCAAAAAACTGATATCATAATCTTTCTAGCAAATGGCTCACTTTTTGCTTTTTTGTGGTGATTCTTCCTTCGTTGCGCACTGTTTTGATTGTAGTTTGGTCAATGGAATGTAGTGGTAGATCTATGTTGCTTACACAGTAAGGAAAAGCTGCAAAAATCAATTGGGTTTAAACAGTACTACCCCGATATGGTCATGTACTGCAGTTTCTGATCCAATGACACCAAACGCGGCACCCATCTTGCCGACAACTTTCTTGTATTCAAAATATTGATTAGAATAAGATATATTCGGGGTTTTGTTTTGGATATACCTATAAACTCAGCAACTACTGTCAATTTTTAATTAAGACCGTTCATAATATTTTTGCGAACTTTTCTAATGATTTCTTCTGCAATGGCAGATTTTGGTCCTCAAGAAGATTCCGTATCCAGAATGATTGTACGATCATGTTTAAAGTGTGCAACCCATGATCAAACTCATGTAAAAGAAGAAGCAGATTCCCTTAGTGTAGCACCTGGCTGAGTTTTAATATCCTTTGTAGATAAGTCTTTTATAAAAATAATTTATCCCAGATTTAATTTATCAAAGAATATTTTATCACTCGCACTTCAGTTTTCTCCTTACTCGTCCAAATACAGAAAAAGAAAATTTTGAAACAGCACAGTATAAAAAAAGCTAAATTCATTTTTTTTTAAATTTGCAAGAAGTATTAAACAAAGATGTTACTTTGAAGTGCTTTAGTCAAAGTATTCCTGGAGCACAAATTATAGGTCAGGCATGAAACTTTACATCCACCTTCGAACACTAAGCAATAACGTTGTGAAAATACAAAATAAACGTCAGTGTGTTTAAGCATTTGCACTTAAAATTAATAGACTGAATTCCTAGTGGAATAATGTCTATATTCTAAAAGAGATTAAAAAATAATTCCTTTGCTTTTTTAAAATAAAAATGCTCGAACTTACAGCTGCTACCTCTTCAGAAACTGAGAAGAGAATTCTTAAGAATAAAAATCGTCACTTGTTATTTCTTTACTAAGAACTCGTTCACTCTTTTAGGGCACCTGTTGAATAGAAATAAATCAAGAACTCTTCATCTCTCATTTCTATTTATTTTTTCGTCCCATAATTCTATTTATATTCGTAGATATGCGTGTTGTACGTTCAAGTGGATAGATGCTGTTTCTACTTTTTTCTTCTTCAGAGTTTTAATGAAATTCTAAAGAACGCTGAAGGACTTAAATATGGATTTATTCAATGTACAAAAAAATGAATTAAATCAGTTAGAAAATAAACTGTGCGAAAGAATTTGTATGAATAAATTTTGCATGTTCATTTATGATCGAATTACATTTTCTAAAGAAAGTTTCATTTATTTCGGATGTTTATTTAATGAATGAATTGATTAATTAAGATTAATAAATGTATTTATTAAACAGAATACTTATATTAAATGATTAATTGAATAATAGTTTACTAAGCATAAATAAACCACACAGTAAGCCATAGTACAGTAAGGTATCATCCAATGGAATAAAGAAAAGTGATCAAAAATTTTAATGTATAAACGAAATATTCATAAACTTCAATTATTATGCAGGATAATTATTAATGATGAACCTAATTTTAAAAAATCATATTTTGAAATTATAGCACATATTACAATTAATGATACATGAATTTAAAGAGAAATATACCAAGTTTATTTTAAGCTACAAATGTTCTTCTCTTGTTACAAGGCATATTATCAATCTGTTATCCAGGTCGTTCCAACATTTTGTAACATCATTCTTTCAAGGGTTCTGAATGCTGCACAAATGCGTTCTTTAGATTTTGGTAGTATTTTCGGCATTGATGGTACATAAACATTATATTGTCTCAGTAATTTCATTTTGTGGAGTCATGTCTAATATAACAGACAAAACAAAATGCCCCAAAATGTTTGGAACTAACGGGATTACAGATTGGACATATATCGTGTAACAAGATGGCCACAGAAGATTAACTTGGTATATTTCTCTTTCAATTCATGCATCATTTACTGTAATATGGGCAGTAGCTTGGAAAAGTAATAATTAAAACAATTTTTAAAAAATCGGGTTCATCATTTGTGCATACCCTGTATATTAAACACCACAAATGCAAATTTATTTAAAATTAACAATTTAAAAAATATAAGACATAAAACTGACAATTTAAGATTTTTAAAGATACAGTCGAGCAAATGAAATATCGTGCAGATGTAGTTTATAAATGAAAAATGTTATCATTATATTGAATAGGAATGAATCGCGATTGTAATGAAATATATAAATAAAAAATATACAAATGATGCATTAGTATGCTTGAAAGAGAATTTATATTTTAGAAAGTGTACAAATTCACTGTATTGAAATTGATAAACTGAAGCTGCATAATTTGACTCCATAATTTGTATGCGTCCAAAATCTTTGTTTTCAATAATAGGACAATCTGTTCTCATATTTTCTCTTCTTTAACCCTTAACTGGGGAGGTGCGGTTTGTTAGACATCAAAAGATGAGCTGAGCTGAGCTTTCGGTCATTCCTATTCTATTTTGAGCTCAGTCGAATGAATTAATCCAGTAGCTTCCTGTTTCATGGTCTTCACTACAGGACGACAAATTCAACTAGAAGCTTAAAAAATATTACAGCTATTCTTAGAGTTAAGTCTGTGAGACAACATTTAGCGTTCCGGTTTTATGCAAGGCTTAGTAGATGGCTCTAAAACTTGGTACTCGAAACATCATCCTGCCATTAAAAAAAGAGTCAATTTTACCTATTGTCAATCTGTCGGGTTTTTTTTTCTTCTAATAATTGTTGAATTTTTCCTTGTATTGTTTTCTATATACTTTTGTATACTGAAAGTATAAATATCGATAAAAAATAATAAATATTATGTCTTTTCAGGTATATTATTTATTGTAACATGTAATTTGAGAAGAAAATGCATATTCTAATGCAATTATTTTCAATGAAAATATATTTTGAAAAATTTCTAAAACATATTTCTTATACAAAGAAAAATATCTGAAGATCATATAGACAGATTTTCATGGTAATACTTTTATTAGAAAATTTAATTTGAATGTGAAGAAAATACGGTCTTCTCGACCATACCTCCTCAGTTAAGTCGTCAATTTTCGCATCCTCAGTTAAGGGTTAATAAACGATAAATTTTTAGTAACTATCTCTTTCACTTACTGCATATATTTAAGACAATTCCAGACAAAGGAAAAACCCGCCAGACGAATAAAATCAATTCCTAGCTCAAAAATTGATTGTTTTTGTCTCCCATAAGTAAATACACCATTTTTCCAGTGAATCCAATTCGGGAATACCTTCCAGCACAACATTAGCCGGATTTAGAAAGGCCCTAATCTTAAAACATGGCCCCAGTCACTCAGCGAATCCCCCTTTAAGGTGGCAGGGCTTTTAAGCAAAGCCGTTTTATGAGGCCCTCGGAGGGACGTTTAATTATTCCCGGACATTCTCCAGCATCAGGTCGGCCCCGCGTTTCCCGGATGAAAGGAGATCCGGCAAATTTGTAATGTTACCATTGTCGGTGAGTTGTTAATGAAGTCCCCTGGTACAGTGGATTGAAAAGAAGTCCCTTTTAACCTTGAGTTGAAAGGACAACTCCATCTCAAGCTTTTATCTTTAGTTGAGATTTGTGGAGGGAAGATTTCGTGAATACTGATGAATTGCTATAAACTTTGGTTAAGGTTCGTTTCATCGAACAACTTTATAGAAAGTAGCAAAATTTACCGAGTTTTAAGTTCATTTGAGAAGGGGAGAAAACGATGCAAACGTTAACCATTAGAATATATTTTTTTCTGTGGCATTAAGGTGATGCAGTTTGTATCTTCTCAAGTGGACTAGTGGTTCAAGGCATGATACTGATCTCAAGTTTGTAGCTCAGGTTAATATTTATGTAATCACGGCTTGCTGAATATCAATGAATGACAATACACAGTGGTCAAACTTTATATCAATAAGTAATTAAACAGCATGTTACAAATTTTCTTAAAGCAAGCATGATAGTTAATATTTTACCGTTTTTGACAAGTTGAATAGATGAAAGCATCAAAAACATATTCTGAACCAATTGAGTGGTGTCAGTTTTTGTGTTCTCTAGTGGAGTGATTGGAAGAATTTTTCTCATCAAAAGTTTATATCTTTTGCTAGAATTTTACTTAAGCAACTCCTCTGGAATATCTATGAAAGGTAATTAATAAATATTAATTAGAATTTGTATCATTGAAAATTTTTGAGAATGGTAAAAATTTACTGAAATTTATCCAAACGAGAGAATTTAGATTTCCCCTTTCATCACAAGTTAAATAGATACTAATCATGATATTTTTTCAGTGTTTAATTTAGTTAAGTTACATTAATGTCCAGTTTTATAGTAACACTAGAGCTGTTTTGGAATGGACCTTGAAATTTTGAACCATTGTCAAATGTTGAAGATGACACCTAACCTGGCACCCTCCTCTCCAGACCACATCACATCAGCCAGTAGAAGTTTGGTCCAGACCTAATTAATGTGCATCAAACCCGCTTATACGACTGTTCTTATTTTCAACCAGGTCTCGAACCTGTAACCTTCCTATCCTGAAGCCGAGCCTGTTGAGTGGTGCAGTTTTTGTGTCCTTAACTGTAAAAGTTCAACGAATAATCTCGATCACAAATTTGTATCATGAGCTAAGATTTGCGAATACAAGGCTTGATGAATATCAACGAACGGCAATACACTATTGTTAGAGTTTATATCATATAGCAATTTAATAAAATGTTGCAAATTTTACTTAAATTAAGAAAGCAGAAAAATTGTTTTTTTAACCTTTTTTTACAAGTTGAACAGTTATTAACCTTCAGAATATTTCTTCTGTGGTGTTAAGATCATCCAATTTATATGTCCTTAAACAGTTCGAGTTTCGAGACATGATCCCTATCACAAGTTTATATTTTTTGTTAGAATTTATGAAGAAAAGATTTGGTACATATCAATGAATGGCAATAAACTCTGTTTATAATTTGCATCATCGAACAACTAATCAGAATGTTACATTTTTACTTAAATTTAAGAAAACATGAGAGTTCAGATTTTGATTTCTTTACTAGTTGAATAGACTTAAATCATCAAATATTTTTTCTGCGTTTGTGCAGTGGTATAGTTTCTTTATCCTCAAGTGGAGTGATTGATCACAAGTTTGTATCTCTAGTTAGTTTTTGTGTAAGCAAGGTTTTGTGAATATCGATTAAAGGCAATAAACTGTGGTTAGGATTTGTATTACCCAACAATTGAAATAATCTAAGAATTAAACTTTTTGTACGAGAAGCTCATGACTTATAGACATGCCATCAATTGTTACTCCACTTTCCACTATTTTCAAGAAAAAAGAAAAAGAAAAAAAGAAAAAAGAGAAAATTCTCGACACAATTCCTAAGCCATAATTACAATACCGATTTCAGACATTTTTCTTTTTTAGATGGTCATAACTTCTAAAGGCACCATCAATAATCTTTAATCTTCCCCTAACACAAACGCAAATTATCCTCTTTCTTCGAGATAAATCGGGAAAAAAAAACTAATGAAAATTCAAAATTTCATCCAGTAACTGAATTAATCCTCAGAATAATCATTTCACTTCCACTCTTGATAATTCGATATACATTCTAAGAAACTCCTCGTTTGTTTGACAAATACAATGTCTACTGATCATTCTAAATATGTATGGTTTGGAATCCTTTTTTACATGTCTGAGGAAAGTAAAATTCCATTTACTCCATTTACCATCCACACACATTTTTGTCACAATTCTTTAAAGAAAAAGAATTGCTGAAGCAGCACAATTCACGCATTTCCCATAAGCACATATACACATAAATATAAGGCAACAAACCCAAAACTAAATAAGGTCATTATCTAGGAGTATGGCCACCTCTTACTACATAGGTATCAAGAAAGGGAATAAAATTAATTTAATTTAAAAAGTAATGTTAAAATAATTATTAATTACATCCAAGAATGGAGAACTTCTTCTGAAGTTCTGAAAATGTACTTTGTTTTATTTCCGTCAACAATTCTGTAGTTGTGGCAACACTTATAAAAATTTAATCACAAAAGTGTTAACAGCATTCCGAGTAGCTGAATTCTTGTTTATTTGTATTTCTACAATTAATATGTTAATAATTTCATGTAATTTGGATTAGGATTAATTACCATTTATTCTGCATCATCACAAAACTTTTGAGAGAAAAAAATATTCGAATAAATCAAGAATTGTATTACCTTAAAACCGAAAAGGAGATCCTAAAAATATTCGTTAATATTGATTTAATAAAGAAATAAATCTTAATTCGAAATTTTGCAGTCGAATCATGTTACAGCATTGTGCAATAATTAATCACCCGATTGCGAAATATAATTTGCATAAAACAATTATTCAAATCGGAAAATATTGAAAATTGTGGAAATGAATTCAAAACACAATTAAAAAATACCCCCAAAATCTTTCAATTAATTAAAGTGCCTCAGTTTGCCTTATTTAACACTGATTGAAAATGGAACTAATCCTTCCTAAATTAATTTATTTTCACAGATTCTTCATGCAGTGACTTATTTAATCCAAGCATTATTACTTTCCAGACGGAAATTTTTATTCGACTGTGAAACAATCTCTAATTTCCATAAGTGTAAACAATAACTCCGAAATGCATTTTCGTTTAAGCGACTGTGTTAATTTGCAGTCTCATCGAACGCTTTCTTTGGCAAATTAATTATAACTTTGTTGCTTTCTTAGATGAAAAAAAAAAGTATTCACAAAGATCGAAAATTTGTTAATTCTCCTTTTAAATGCATTAGAAATCCTTTGCGCTGAACTTCAAAACCAGTAAAGTACGTTAAGAGCCGCTTTGGATCCTCTTTTCATTATATTCTATTAACGAAATTCCACAATCGACAGTTTTAATCTTTTCACCATTGGCCAGTCGGTGAGAATTCGGATCTCAAATCAACTCTGTTGCCACAACAAAGAACAGAAAAAACAGGAGATACTCGAAAGCAATTATATTCGGACGAGCTTCGAATAAATTCGCAAACGATTTTAACGGCGGTATTTCACAGTCGTTTTGCAACTTCACACTTTTATCGTCTGCTTTTAAAGAACAAAACAAAAGGTTCCGAGGAATCTCAACGCTGAAAGATAAATCGTTTGGAAAGTGGTAATTATTGGGCTCGCTTTTACCCGACCTCTTGTGAAAGTCAACATTTTTTTTTTTTTTTAGTTTTTAATTTCTTTTTCGAATTTGCTAGAGGGCGAAGAGAAGAATCAGAGATTTTCTCATTACCGTTAAAATGCTTTACTGACTGCTATAAAATTCTCTTTCACTAGAATTCTATTCTAAAGAGAAAGTTTACCCAAAAATAAAAGAGAAGCTATATATTCCTCAATATGATAAAATCGGAGAAATGTATAGCAACTGTTTCAGAATTTTTTTTTTTGAATAGTTTGGATGCCTAGATTTTTAAATCATTTTTATTAAAATACGAAAAAAATAACTTAAAATATTATATCTAAAAATTTTACCGATTGTCTATCGATAAACGTAAAACAATTCAATGTTTTCTATTTCTTAATTCGATAAAACGTTTATTTCGGAAAGAGCTATGTAAAATGTAACAATAAATATACTGCAGGGAAATTCAAAGCAAGAAATATTGTTTCGCAAGTTAAATAATCCTGCTCACTGATGTTTTAGGTTTTGGAAAATAATATAAAATAATAAAAAAGAAGAGAAAAGAAAAAGAAAAGTAATCATTCTCTTTTGCATGTTGCTGTTTCCTATAAAAATTTGCGCAGGTAATATTTCTTCCTCTAATGATAAGCTTCTATGCCGATAAGAGAGTATTGCTTAAAACTGCTTTTTACAATGTAATTAATATCCGATGGCACAACAGTGCCAGCTGAAATGAGAGGTTAATAGTTATTTAATCAAAATTTCAGGTTACCTTTAATCCTAGAATGCATGACATTTTTATATTTTACAAATAAAATACGTGTATTTTGAATAATATATTTTAAGAATATTGTTTAAAACATTTAAAAATTGTTCTTCTGTTAAATTTAAAAAATAATTAATATATGCTAAATAGGTACGTTATGAATCAAATAATATCCCAATGATGCAAATCACATTATAATGTATTCAAAATTCTATGATAAGCCATATTATTGACTCTCCGTTCCACCCGAAGGCATTCGGAATTAAATACTGAATGACTGAACCTCTGCTACAGCAATACTGGCGGGAGCTGTGGTTGATCCCTAAGGGCCATAACCAGCCATGGTACAACCCACCCTGTAGGAAGCATCATCATCGATGGGAGTATCACACGTTCAGACATCGATGGGAGTAGCCAGATCACCCACCTTTATTGCACCCAACGGGTTGGTGAGATCCAACCACCAAGCCGGTAACATCTCTCCTGTGCCCCCTGGGGTCTACAATTCTTTTTATAAAGCAAAACATGTTTTGAAAGTATTCTAATGGTAGAATTAATTATTCCTACAGCCACCATCTTGGTATTTTGCCGAGATTTCAAGTTTTAAATCATATATCAGTCATATATTTTCAATATATCAGTCTTTTCTACAAATGTGAATCAAAAAGCATTAAAAAAAGTTCAGCTTTGTCCAAAGTCATAACATTCATTCATCATGTCCAAAGTCATAGCATTTTATTTAGGGCAGTCATGTCAAGTTTATTAATGGGAATAAATACGTGCAGCCAATGGGATTCATACCTTAGTAATTATTTTATTGTACATGTTTAAACAATAATCTTGTTAAAAACTTAAGTGACATTGAATTAAACATTAATAAATCGTTAACACATTGATATGGTAAAATCAAGGTTTATATGGGGAGGAAGAGGGCT
>JAPMOQ010013261.1:552237-592832 GCA_026543055.1 Argiope trifasciata
ATCATTATATGTATTATTAATGAACACTAAAATAATATTTCTTTCAAAAGTTTGCAAGGTTAAATATTTATTTTACAAACTCAAAAACACTATAAATTACTACTGCCCAACTGTCCCCTATTGATATTTTTTTTTATTTTTCTCTCTAATTTAATAAATACGCGCACAATTAAAAAGAGCTAAACATTTTTTTTTTGAACGCAAGTGTCGATCTTCAGATAAATTCATTCAGTCTTCAGATTTTTAAAAACATCGGTTTATAGAAAAGTAGATTTATAAAAATGTCGACTTATAGAAAGTGATTTATAAAGAAGTCTATAAATAGAAAAGTAGATTTTTTAAAACTACGTTTATAAAGAAATACTAAATACCGAACTTAACAAAAAGATTTTTAAATTTTTTTAAAATTATATCTTATTTTTTTAAAATCTAATTCAGCTATAAGTAGTTTTTAAACTTACTATTAGTTAATATTACTGAAACGGAATCAAGATTTAATTTAATTAATGATTAACAAGTAATTATTTTCATTTTTTTAATGATACATATTTTTTATTCAACTGTGAAAAGATTTATTTATATTTTTTATAGAATATTTTTATAATTGAAAATTTTAAGACTATAGCAAATTAGGATAAAATCAATAACAAAAATTATTCTTTTATAAAAATGAAATATGTTAACTTCCATTAATTAAATTAAATTAGAATGATTAATAAAGACTATAATTAAATTTAAAAAATATTATTTTTTACTTGCTATTGTAGTGATATATCAATATTATATCAGGCACGTGTTAAAACATTATGTTAAAATTCAAATTGATAACTGCAACCTCTCCTATTATAAATATTATCTAGGAAAAGAAACCGAAATATAATTTGAGAAAAATTTCTTATTTCTCTTTCAAGTCAAAATTTGAAATAGATCTTTCTCGTCAAACGATAAATATGCCTATACTTACTTGCAAATAAATGCTATTTCTAGGAAATTCGCATTTCTAAATGTTATATTGTTATTCTCAAAGTATTTCTTTTTAGTTTTATTTTTATATCTATAATCTCTTCTGCATTCTCTATCATTTTATGAAATATTTATTAGCTAATTAATTCATAATTCGAATTCAAATTCTTAGTTTCTCTTAAAGTTCCAAGTGATTTTTTTAATATCTCTCTTTTTACTCATTTTGATGCTTTTTTTAATCTGCTATAAGAAATTGTTTATTATTGTTATATATTGTTTTATCGTTGTTTATTTTATTATTTAATTAATTTTCATTACTGCCATTTATTTATTTATTTTGAGAAGGAATTACTTAGATTAAGAATTAAATTGATTGTAATCACTATTTTCGTAAATCTAGTATTGTACATTTATTAAAAATAATAAATGTATAATACTAGATACAATAATGGTAATAATTTATTATTCTTACTGTACAATTCTAGGAATTAATTAAATAAATAATTAAGAAGTAATAATGACATAGATTAATACACAATGGATTTATCAAAACTTTGAGATCAAATTTGTTGATGATTATTACATTTCCTTTTTTTCATGCTTTATCTATGAGAAAAAAAACCTAAATTTTCATCGAAATATAATTTAATACGTTTTTAAAAGCAAATATTAACGTCAAATCTAGTCATCTATCCAATTTAAGACGTTATCAAAACCTACCTGCATGGACATACAGCGCCATCTTTTGGATAAAATATCTAATAAACTTAAAAATGATCTTCCAGGAAAATATGGATAACGAAAACTGTCATAATAATAATAATTTGAACTCATGTATATTTATCAAACAATATTTTTGACTTTAAGAATAAAAATGAATTGATTATAGGGAATTCTTTTTATTTATTATTTTATTCATAATTAAAATGTTGTTTTCATGGGCTTATTTTTTGCCAAATTGGAAAACAATATAGCTTTTGAAAGAAAAATCATAGACTTACTCTGTATCTTCCATTATCTTCATCATTAAAAATGAAATTATTGTATCGAATACATTCCCTCAATTACTATTCATATTCTATACTAAATTAGTAATCATCACAATCTAGGAGAAAATTGTCTAAAAAAATAGAAAATAATGAGTATTTACACATTTACATAAGCCATTCCTAAAAATTAAATGTGTGCATCAACTATGCAAAAATAAAATAAAATTTATATAACGTAGCAAAACAAAATTATACTAATTTCAACCTCCGTCAGATGTAGAAATCAGCAAAATTTGATCTGAAACTACTTCAGTTGCCATTTTATTCTGACATAATAACATTTGATTTTTATCTCTCTTCTTTTCAGTTTCGAAAATCAAAACATATAATATCGTTTGTCACGCATTGTGCATCTGCGTGCAGAACTGTTCAAAACTCTGATTGGTCAATAACACAAACAAGTTGATTCTAATAATACATTAGACAGATGATTGGTTCCAGATTTCACAATAAAGGAATAAAAGAGGTATTATTATAATTTATTTTTACTCTATGCTTAGCTTTCGTGTTATAGATTTTCTATATTGAATACTTATTAATTTTTTTCTTTTTTCTTTATGTGCGTGTTTTTAGAAAAGTTTTTGAACTTAAAAGATAAAGAACTTAAAGTAATTGCTTTTTTTGTGCAATATTATTGCAAATATTAAGAAAAATAATCAAGGGTGTACTTTTCCTTGTTTTTTAATATATTTTCAGATAAAAATGTCATTCCTAACACGGAATCAAAAAAATTTCAACTCATTGTTTTTCTTGTGTTATATTATTAATAAGAAATGAACTCAAAATAATAATATAAGAATGTATAGTTAATAATAAGAAGTATATTTTTAGAAGTACTCCTTCTTGTAATGTAATATGTTTTCAATTTAGAATGACATTTGCATCATAAACTTAAAATAATTGATTGATTGATGCACAACTGTTTGTTTTTAATTTGATATTATAAATTTCATCCAAAAAGATCACAAAGTAACCAAAATGATCAAAAAAGTAATCAGAATTATCTATATATCCATTGGACATGAATTTTCACGTCTTTAAAAAATTTTCTTTTTTATTTCTTGTTATATGACTTTCAGTTACCACCCCCCCCCTAACACACACACACGGAATTACGAAGGGTCATTATTTCTTTTTTCAAAAGTTTTTCAGATTATAAACTATAACAAAACTTTCTATAAAAATCCGTCTATTTCCAATGCTTCCTTTTATTTAAAAAATTGTGAAATTTGAATTAGGGAATCAGTATTGCTGGAGAGAAGACAAGATCTAGTTGTAAAAATTTTTTGGAAAAATATTTATGTTTTTTAATATATTCCTTCAGTAAAATTACTTTTTATAGCTTAACTATTTATCCATAAAATGAGCCAACACAAAAAAAAATAATAAATATGTCGATTTTAGAGTAAATTTTCCAGCTTTTATAATTTATCTTGGACATCGAGCAAATTGTCACAATTGAAACGAAAATATTTTTTCGAAAAATATTATAACCTGTTTTTATTAATTAAATTACGTAATTTAGTTCGTTTTATCGTTCCGTTTTAAAGCAAAATTAGGGCCGTTTTGGGACGAACATCATAATTTTGAACCGTGAAATAAAGCACATGAGTCATTTGACAATAATTGATAAATGATATCAAGCGAGTTAGAGTAAAATAAATATAAAATTATTTAACCAATTAATAAGGGAAATTAAAATTACAATTAACTCAAGCAAATGATAGATATATTTTGAATGCACTTTTTAATCGATAAATTATTTTTCTTTCAGAAGAATTGAGGACCTTGTTTATCTGTTTGTATTGTTCGTGTCTTTGGAATTGCAGTGTCACTGGTTCGAAATTTCCTTTTTCAGGTGAGTCTTTATGTTAGCAATTTTTGTATAAGATAAATCCATCAAAATTGAACATTTTTTGTTTGGTGTAGTGTGGAAGGAAAATCAAGGAAATCAAGGAAGGAATATATATATATATATATATATATATATCGTCAGAGTCGATGCACGTATAACCGCAAATTTTAACAAAACAATTCTTTTTTTCCAGATTCTCTATATTATCTTAAAATCCTCTTTTCCTCTTTTGATTTTTTTAGATAAAACTTGTCAGCTGTTATAATTTACCTTAGACATGGAGCAAGTTGTCACAAGTAAAGCGAAAATATATTTTAAAAAAATATCGTAACTTTTTTTTATTAATTAAAGAATTAATTTTATTAATTAAAGTTATATTAACGTCCTGTTTCTGTTTTCGAATACCTTTTCCCCATTAAACCTTTCCCTTTTTTTTGTTTTTTTATTAATTTTGTAGTATTATTTGGTTTAACCTATACCTTTTTTAAACTGATCAGCAATTTAGAGTTTTTTATATACTTTTATTATTTTATTATTTTATTTTATTTATATTAAATATTTATTATTCTTATATTAATAATAATTGAACCTTTGTTAGACTCTTTCAGATGTGAATTCATAAGAATAGATCTGATCTTTCAAGGTGAACATTATATTTGAAGAAGAAAGTTTTTGTACTGAGATACCACACAAATCAAGATAAATTTCACAAGTTCTATTTTGTAAATTGTCCCGACTTGGTTAAAAATTGCCCTTTCGCATACTTTCACATTTATCGTTTATTTAAGAAAAAATATTGTAATTAGTAAAAAAATATAATAGTTTTTCAAAACTCAACACAAATGAAACAAGTAAAAGCGGTTTAAAAAAAAGATTAACAAGTATGTATTAAATCAAAATTTTAAAATTTTTCCAACATTTACTAGTTAAATAAAACAAAGTATTATTTCACAATTCTCATTTCAGTTAGGCATTAACTGAACTAACGTAATAGGTCCACCCATAAGAATCATGTTTAGCGACGACTCTAATTAAAATTTTTAAAAAATATCTGCATAACGTGCACTTTACAGCTTACTCCTGTTACAATTAACCCACTACTCCCCTATACAATTATACAGATTAAAAGGCTAATCATTTTCAAGTGTAACAAGAACTTGAAAATCAATTCAGCAGATTCGTTTCAGAGATTGTGTCAAAACTCTGCTAAGACAGAGATAATGATGTCGGTTGAAGGTTCAGTTCATTGCTTCATACATCCAGATATGATCTTTAAAACAATCAGGCATTGAATGAATGAATGTTGGGAAAGGTTCTTGCTCTTTCTTTTTAATGCAAATTTCATTTCTCTTAAAGAAAAAAAAAGATTCTTTATTCTTTATATTAAAAAAAACTCCAGTGGTTCTGGTCTGCCCAAACCGTTCTCGCATACTCTCTAGGTATAAAGCTGTGAAGCAAAAGAATCCTTCCATGACACCAGCGTAGAATAGTTGTAAAATGTTAAACTTTGGAGTGAATTTAGCCTTTTTACTGGATGTACCGAGTCATTCTTGGCGAGCTATTTGGCGATTAATTCCTGGCATATACTGTTAACGACACAAAAAAAATCTAAAGTGTGCTTTAAGCACTTTTTCCCCCATCAATTGAAACAAAAATTTGACACAAAATTGCGCTTGTAATCACAAAATCTCATACTTAATCTGGTGTATTTCAGTAATAGTGTCTTCGAATTATCTGGTTTACATGTTAAGGAGAGCTTAGAAAGACGAACAGTCAACCTGTTCTTATACTGTTTCAAATTTCGATAAGTGTCTACACTATAGATGTTGAATCTGTGTACTATACCTTATCTATCAGCCTCTCTTCATTATATAACTATACCGTTAACTTATATTGAAACTACCTGGTACCCCGCGAGTTACTGCCGCTGAAAAAATAACAAGTGTAATTAACCAATAATTTGGCAATCTATCGAAATAGGATGAACGGTAATACAGTATATAAAATACGAACAAACAAATATCCATTTTTATATATTAGATTTGTGTACTATTTTAGAATTGGAAAACTAGGTGTTCTTTCAGAATGGTAATGAAAGAAACTATTCATTGTATCACGTGATTCGTTAATATTCGTTCAGAATTCCCAAGTTTAATTTTAGAAAATGTGATTGAAATATTTACTTTTAAAATTGATTCAACACAGAAAATATATTTATTCAATAAAATCATTAATATAGGTGAAAAGATAATTTTTAAAAATGAAGATGGTGTAAAATTGCAATTTGTACTGCAGTATTTTTGGTAGTTACTACTAAAAACTCTAAAATTTAATTCAAATTTAAAAACTCCAGGGTTGGTGTCTCCAAAACTTTCTCGCATAATTTGTAATAAAGTTGTTACCTATCAGAATGACTTGCATGACATTTGCTTCAATTAGCTACAAAATATTAACTTTCCGATTGGATTTAGCTTTCCTACAGAATCTATTGTCTCCGCGATGCAGTTGAGATTCGATTTTATTAAAAAATTTTAGATAATTGTACTATCCCTATAACCATCCCGTGTGTGTAAACCAAGTTTCATTGCTGTTGGATGAACGGCTTAAGAAGGCATAAGAGACATCCATTTTTATTTACTTTGATATCAGGACAGACGAACTCCCTTTTAGCAAATTTTACTCAAAATTTAGTACAAATCCACAAATTTGATGTAAAGACGATATATGAAATTTTTATACTCTTGCTCGAATCAATTTTGCCCCAGACAGATGAACTTTTCAAAAAATATATTACTTTTTAACACAATTAAGTCTAAAACATGAAGATTTGTCAGAATCTCGGGTTCACTTTTTTTTGGTGATTACTATGCTTTTTTTCTCCGTAGTATGTATAAAAGAGAGTAAAAAAATTTTTTTTATCTGCGCATGCTTATAAAAAAATTTTTAAATCGCAGCATGCTTCAGAATTCGGCTTAAGCAGAATTTCCTTTTTAAAATTTATTTATAACCATACATTACTGATAAGGTTAACACAATAAAATGCATTTTATAAGCATTGTAACACTCCTGAGTAAGAATCCAAAAGTAAGACATACAGGGAAAATAAAATAAAAATATATTTTAACAATTATATAATTTAAATACTAGACTAATGGTGATAAAAATGTATTGATAGGAATTTAACTATATTTAAATTAACAGAGTATAATTGCTAGAATCAAATTATAATTTCATTGTATGAAATTAAAAATGGAGAGACTTGCAAAACGGAAAAAAATACGAGAAAGAAATTTAAATTTACATTGATCTGCTTGAATTTCAATGGTTTCTAAGTATAATCATAAACCATGTTATCTCTTAAACTCTAAGCCTCATGCCTCCATGTCTGCATGTGCGCGTGTGTTGCATTTGCGTGTGCAAGTGTGTGTGTGCTACATACGCAAAAGAAGAAACTTTTGAAATTTAATTTGTTTAACAAGGAAGGTTTGTTATGTGCAATGGAGAGCAGAAAGACCATTGAGTCAGTCAGCATTGTAACACAAGCGCAAAATAGAGTGAAATTTTTTTCTACAATGAGATTTTGATAGGGATTTTTCTTTCCCACTTATCGACTTGGGCAAAGAATTCGCAAATATCTTTCAAAAGGATGAAATATATGAATTACTTTTATCTCTTTGTCCCTGGCTCGGAAAACGCGAAAGCAGCAATTTTGTTAAGCAAGTGTTAAAAATAATTAAACAAAATTTGAGAATAAGATCAGGAAATATGAGAACATTTTAGAAGAAAATTAACATGGACTAATTTAAGCTAAAAATTCGGATTATATATATATTCTTGGTTATTTTGGTTAATTTTCCCGAGTTTTATTTTCATTTAATTGTTTTAAATTCCAATACATTTTAAAAAGTTTAACTCTACTCACAATCTGAAATATTATTTTATATTGTTATGATAAAACAGAAAGCAATTCCCTTATCCCATCAAACCATTCAAATACGTGCTTTTGCTAATTTTAAAATTAAGCTAGGAAATATTTTCTACGAGTATAATTCTATGGGTAAGATCATTTCGTACCATAAAAACTTATATAATTATAGTAAGCTGATATAATTGTAATCAACTGATTCCATAAAAAATTCATTATCTGTTGTTCTTGCTCAATATCAAGATTAAATTTTAAATAAAAAATATTTAGTATTAATAGCTTAATTTTTGACAAATTTTTCAAAATCAGACGAAAAAAATATATTTGTGCAAAAAGATGAACAAATAAACATTCTTTTTTATGAATATAAATAAATAATCTAATTGTTTGTATAATTTTATATGATTTATAATATCTTCATCAAAATGAGATATTCATGCTCAACTAAACTAATTTATCCAATCAAAATGAATTTTCTGAAATGAGCTCTCTTCCTCTTCTATGTTGTTTGCTAGATCACTAACTACTAATATGTTACCATTTCATAAGCGAAAATTTTATATTTTGGTGCAAAAGCGCAGATGCATTCCCAGATCACCTGCATGATGAGAAACGGAACCCCCATTAACATTCAAATCTAAACATAGCTATCTGTTGATCGAAAGCCAACCATCAACCATAGAAGCTTCAAGCGTCCACGAAAAATAGTCAGGCTGAAATTTCAAAATAATTGAAGTTCCGAATTTGATAATAACCCGCACCAGTTTGAGAAGGAGGGACACAAAGTATTAGTTTATTGTTCGTAAGGCCCTTTTCACTATCTATCAATTTCCATAATCACGCGGCCGTGCAAATTTAATAGCACATGCTCATTAAATCCGCTTCACTTCATACGTTTCCTATTTCATTCAAATTTATAAATCGGATGAAGACTCGCCAGGGGGGAAGGTAGATACTACCTCCTCCTCCCTCTCACCTCAGCCTTCCCCCCTCCTCTTTTCGGAGCAAGGCACGACGACAAATCGATGAGCATTTTAAACCGCTTAATCTCCAAAATTAATTTTATACTGTGGCAGCAGTAGCTTCGCCGTCTGTGCATGCTCCAGTGGCTTAAGTAGCCTGTTCACAGAATTAAATTCGGTCTATCTCGGGGGATACTGGAAGGCGGAACAATTTGAGGAGGAGGAAGAGAGAGAGGAAGTGAAGGGAGTCGCATATCCTGGTCACGGCACCAACACAGCGGTTGATTTTCGATGTAATGGCTCGCTGAGGCATGAATGTATGGACCAGCAAATGGCGCCCAGCGACTCCGGCTGGCTTGGCAACCCTTGGCGAGTTCACGCGCTTGGCTGGATTTTTTGTTTCTCTTATCCCCCCTCACCACTCCCTTTCTTACTTGTTTTTCTTGGCGACTTATCTCTCCAGGCGCACTCGAGAAACTCTGGGATGTGTGCAACAACACCACATTAAATGCAAGATCTTCACAGCATCGAAATCTTCACAGTACTGTTTCAGCGCGCCGTGAACGCTTGAAGGCTTTTAATAAAGGGGCCGGCGAGCTGGGGGAGAGTGCTTAATTTGGGCGCTTTAATGACTGCGTGAATATATTCCGTCTTCCTCCCCCGGTAGAATTAGATAGGGGGAAGGCGTGAGTCGCCTTTTTAATTTATTTGCATGTGTTTCTTAAACGGTTGGGGCAAGAATTTCAGAAAAATAAAGAACCCAAGAATGTGAAATTTTGCCTAATTGTTTTAAGAAACTTATCTCGAAGTTGTTGCGCCAGAAAATCAAAATGAAATTGTTACATAATTAATGAACATTTGTTGTCGGTGCTCAGAGAATTACCAAGCCCGTCAAGGGACTTTTATGCAAGCTGCAAAACAATATCGACGTGAGCAATATTGGACAGAATTGTAGAAAAGTCAAGGAATTCGACTACGTTCAAAAGAAATTTTTTAAAAAATTAGATTTAAAAAAACTAGTTTTTTTTTATGTATTGTCAATTATAATATAAAATTCTATAAAAACAAAAAAAAAATTGAAAAGATAACATATTTTGAGAAAGAGTACAGTAAATTTTAATGAAATTTAAACAAAAACAATTGACGCTATACACAAAATTGTGAAGCAGCAATCCTATTTCTAAATCCCAAAATCTAAGTATAATTTTGCGATGCAAAGAAGTTATGGGGAAAAATATGTGTATATAAGCATTTTTTCCATAAATTCACACCTTAATTTTTCTAAAAACACCTATAAATGAAAAAGCATTTCACCTACAATATAACTCTTGATTCATTTCATTGTCCATATCATTTAAAACACACCCTGAAATTTTAATACTAATATCTCTATTAATATTTTTGGCAGTTCAGTGTATGTGTGTAGTAAAATTTTATCTGCTTTGTGTCCCCAGGGAAGATACTTTCGAGAGGATATTTAGGACATTAAGGGTATTTCCCTTCATTAAGCCTATTTCCAGATTTAAATAGGGATTTCTTTGACACAATCTACTGAGGCAGAGGAATCTTAGGTTTCTGTGAAAGGAATGTGCTGGTGTTAAATTTTTTTATCCCGTCGCTCGGGACATAAAGACCAACGAAGTCTGAAATATTTTTAGAACGCTTGCTAGAAATGATAGAATAAAAAAGTGGGATTTGAACCAAGAAATAAGAAAACATTTTAAATGGAAGTTAACATTAAATAAAAAAAATAGAAAGTGTTTACTTTTATATGCTCCATTGCAATAAATTTAAGCAATTCCACAATCATTAACGAATTGAAAAGAAATTTAGCACACGAGTAAAATTAGTTCAAATTTAGTAAAGAAGTTCAAATTTAGATTCTCTAATGATTGACTGGATTATTGAATAACTAAAATATTTCTAATCTCCTCTAAGAAATGAAGAGGGCTGTAACCAAACATTTTTTAATTTCTCTGCAATAACTTTTGACCAAATTATTACAGAAACATTATTTTCAAACTATCTTACAATTCAAAAATTAGCTTTATAATGACAACAATTTCATTATTGTACATTTTTTATTTCTCATCAATAAATTTAAGATAATTTTTATCAATTCAGTTTTTTATCATTATAAACTGCTATACGATTTAATGTGGTTTGTTTTATGTTACGGAAGTATAGACCAAACAAATGGGCTCAAACCAGTTGTTACAGCTGTCAGCTAAAAATATTTTAAACATAAACTTTCGCAAAGCTCCTAAAAAAATTTTCATTGTTTCAGTCACTGCATTTTATTTGCAAATATTACGCTTACATTTTATTATTTTAAGTCTATATTAATTATTTTCTTACGCATGTAAATTATCAATGCTGTAATTATGATGAAAATTTAAAAATAATAAAAAAGATGCATAAAATTACGAATGACTCTTCTTTAAGTTCTATATCAAATTTGATTCGCAATCATTTTTCATGTTATTAATAAATAAATTTTTTCAGTTTTCTAAAATAGAAATTTGACAAATTCCATAATATAAAAAATAATTTTAAAATAGAATTTCAAATAATTTTTGTAGAATTTTTTAAAAGTTTTACTTTGATTTCTATGCGTTTTTTCATTATTGCTATTATATGTGAACTTCACATGCAAAATACATTTTTATTATAAAATTTTAAAAAATCACACGTTGAAATGTTAAATCATTATCAAATATTCATTTAATAGTATATACTTGTTTTATCTTATCTAAACTCTGTTTTTAAAACTTTCATTCGAACTAGATAGGTACAAACACATCAAATATTTGAAACACTAAATAAATTGCCCAAAAATATGGCTGGTTAAAAAAAATCTCAATCATTACATTCCGTAAACATGATTGAGTATCAAGTTCTGAGTATCAAAATAGTTTAAAGATACGAAAAGAAACAGAATTCTTTTAACTCAAACAAAATATATTATTTACTTATTTACTGGAAAAAAACCTTAATGAGCGGAAACCAAATTTCACATACTATACCTAATTTATCTTTCTTGAAAAAATAAAAGTTATAAATTTTGTTCAGTAATTTGAATAAATGTCATGAGAATTTAAAAACTCAAAATATTTGAATCTGTTATTGATTAGATTTTGTACACACACTTGGATTCAAATGTATTTGATCTTTCTGATTTAAATAAACGCAGACAATTTTACCTTTGTCTGCTTTGTTGCCAGTTAAGACGACATAAGGTAATGCAGAACTATTTCTATATTCTTTCAATGAATATATAAAGAGATTTTGTTGTGTTTTCTTTGGAACAAGGTATTTGACGTTGGAAGTCTAGATGTATACTTTACCTTCGAAATACAAATAATTTCTGAATGATATATATATGTGATGTATATGAAATTCTGTTAGAATAAAATAGAGCCTGAATTGGAAAAACATTTTAGTTTGCCATCAATACACCATGAAATTCTTCATTACTTTAGAATCTAAGTTAACTAATTTTGTGACTGGATTTAGTGATTTAGTGATTCAATATACACTAATGTATTGAAATCGAGAGATATAAACACATTCAAAGAAAACAAACATTAATTTCATTTGTTTCAATACCATTAAAATAGAAAATGGAAAAACAACTTCTTACAGTTTATATGGATTTTCGCTTAACTTTTGAAAACAAACATTACAATTTCGACTTATAAATAAAATATTAGACATCTTGAGCTAGAATAACCATCGGTATAGATTAAACACCGAGTCTGTTTAGTTTTTTTCCCCTGCATTTTGACTTGAAATTTGAAAATATTTCATGATTTTAAATCATTTTCCATGGTGATTGCATACAAAAAAATTTGTGGTTCTAGGTCAATTAGGAGAGATTTTAAAACTAAATATGCCTAGAATATCCACTGGTACCATTTCTCATCAAGGTAATTTATCATTATAAAGACTATCGCTCAACAAATGATAGCTCACTAAATGAAACAAACTTCCCAAAATAGTCTTGCACATTTTTTTGACCTTGAATGCAATGTTATTGGGGTTTGACAACGGAATTGAATTAATTATTCTAAAATTGTGGTGTTTGAGCATTTGCTTATCTGCTCTTTAAAAAGGAGCCGCGGTGCCCTGGTGGAAAGGTCTCGATTTTGGGACAGGAAGTTTGCAGGTTTGGAGCCCGATTCCATCGAATATCCGCCGTGTAAACGTGTCTGGTGCACGCAAAATCCTTCGAGTCCAAAATTCCTTCCGCTTTTGTAGTGTGGAAGTTTAAAGAGGGGGTGACAGCTCAGGTGTCGTCCTCGTCATATGACTGAGGCTCAAAATTACGAGGTCCGTCCAAAAATAGCCTAAGTGTTGCTTCAAAACGGGGTGTTAATATAACTAAACTAAACTGCTCGTTAAAAAAATCCATTCGATTTCCGAACCTTCTGCAGCGCAGACTTCCTGAAGCGATAATGGCAGCACATAAAAGACATGCGGACAAACATTCATTTTTATTTATATAGATATCTCTTTGTTGAAGCGAAACCATCGAAATTTAAAGGTAATCGAAATCCCGTACTTTCTAATGCTAGAATTGCTTTATAAAAATGATGTATATAAAGAAATTCAAGAATGAAATTATGTCTAACATGTAAGAATCTAAACATCGAAATTTATGTAATTTTCAAAAAATGCTTTGCATTTAAGAAATTTTGAACATTTTTTTAGTAGTAGTGAATGATTTTTATAAACACGTGACTTTTTTAACATGTCATATCCCTCGATTAGAGGAGGTGGCTCTTTTTACATGCCTTATTCCTAGAGTAGAGGAGGAGGGATTATCGTCTCTTAAAGAGGATACTGGGTCGGAAGAATTGGTCATTGGAATAATCGGATTTAAACTACAGCAATTACTTTAATCCATTCTGTACTGTGCAGTTTAGCAGTAATGGGACTATACGTGATTATATCTTAGTAATTTTTACATATAAATGTCGATTGTAGTCAGAATGTGTTGGTGTTATAATTTCTAGATCATGACCGATTAAATAAGACAGTTACTATATTTACAGCCAAATATGTACATAAAAACAACTTCTTTTAATCTAGGTTAAAATATTTGATACTTACACCATCTGGAAGATGAGGATAATTACACGACAGTCGAAGGTTGGAGACTTACTGTGAAATAATTTCACCATCTAATTCTTTAGAGCCTTGAGTAGTATTTAAAAACAATGATCCAATTTGACAACCTCTCAAGCTTAATGCATTTCAGACGGATTTATCATATTTATCAACTCAGAAATTAAGCAAATATAACTTTCATTTATTAAAATACGAACAATCATTACATAAATTAAGTTCTCGTAAACATATTTAAGCTCTGAAGATTATGAATCCATCATTTGTAAAATGAAATTTAGAGGGAAAGATTATGAACTAATGGAGTCGGTGCTTTGAACAGTTTTCAGAAATATTGATCCGATTTAACTATCGTCCTATTTTAAAGTATTTCAAATTCTTTAAGCATATATAATCTATTCAGAAATTAAACGAAAATAGCTTTTGTTTATTAAAATACGAAGAATTATAAATTATGTTCTCATAAACAAACTTAAGTTCCGAAGATTGTTAATCCTTCATTTTCAGAATGAAATTGAGAGGGATCGAGAATGAGCTAATTACATCAGAGCCTTCAGCCATTATTAGAGATATTGATCCTATTTAACAATCATCGAAGCTTAATATATTTCAAATGCGTTTGCCCTAAATTATCGAATCAGAAATTAAGCAAACATAACTTTCATTTACTAAATTACGAGCAATCATTATGTAAATTATGATTCCTTGATTGAATTTAAGTTCTGAAAACTGCAACAGATTTGCTAGTGAAATTTAGAAGGTAATTGTTTTAGAACTTCGAACCTTTTTCTGGAAATATAATTCCAATTTGGTAAGCGTCCAAGCTTAATGCATTTAAAATGTTTTAAGTACATATTATCCACTCAGAAATTTTATAAAAATGATTTTCGTTTAATAAAAGAAGAACAATCATTAAATAAATTATGTTTCCATAAATAAACTTTAGAAAATTGTTAATCCATCATTTGTAGAGCGAAATTTAGAGAGAACGATCATGAGCAAAATTTTTTTAGAGCTTTGAGCCATTTTTAGAAATATTGATCCAAGCTTAATGCATTTCAAATGCATTATTAAGTAAATATAATTTTCATTCATTAAAATATGAGAAATCATGTTTCCATTAGCAAATTTGAGTTCTGAAATTTGAAAGTCAAACATTTGCAGGGGAAACATTAGAAGGAAAAATCACGAGTCAGTTATTTTAGAGTTGAAACATTTTAAAAATCCAAGCTGTCTGAATTAAAAGTTGGAACAGAAAGATTAATCGTATGTATTTTTCTTAGATGAGAAAAATAATAGCCAAAAAAAATTCTCCAAAAATAATTCTAAGCTCGAAACAAAATTCTTCCAATTTTTTTACCGTGAAAATATGAAAAATGAAATAAAATATTACTCTAATATGTCTTTTACCGTCTCAAACCCCAGCAACGTCATTTTTTACCACTCATATATATATTTTTTTCCAACAACTCTAAAAATAAATCTCTCCCCAACACTTATAAAGAACGCAACATCTCCGATTTCATTTCGAAAATTACGATGAGAAAAAAAAAAAAAGAGGGAAAAAATTCCATTTTTTGTACATCCCCCAACCAGCAGCACACACTCAAACCGATTAGTGCACGCTTACCCCAACACTTAAAAACAGAAGCAGGATAAAGCACACACGTACCTCTGACTCGAGCAGAGCTTTTTATTTTTCAATTTTTCACTCCAGTCTCTTTCTCCGATTTTTACCCTCTCTTCCGTTCCAAATTCAATTTACCTTACTCTACTCAACCCCCCCCCCAGTCCCAATCCCTTAGTAAATTTTCCCCTCATATAAATAGCGTCCTCACAAGTCGTTACCGGTCCTTCTAATCATATTGGGGGATGGTATTGATTTAAGTGGACGCCGTGAGCATTTGGTTTCCGAGTAAGGGTAATTTTCCTGATGCGTTTCTTTTTTTCCCTTTATTTTTCCCATTTTTATAAATCTGGAGGGGCAAGAGGACATATTTTTCATTTAAATTGAAGCTATTTGTTTGTCATTTCATGTTTTCGTGTCTGGAGAGTCCTGGTGATTAGATTTGGGGGTTTGGATCGGTCCATTACGTGATGCGATGTGTACCCCAAAGTAGAACACTGTTATTTTATGATATCCATGTTTGTTGCAATCCGAGAGTTATGTGTATCATGTAGTGCAGCTTCTGTTGTGGGAAAAATGATGCAGGGATGATCTGTAGCCCTTCGAAATAAACTTGACAAGGAAATGGAAAGGTAATAGGTTTCTATGATTCACTGTAACCTGCACTCGGCATTCTACTAAATGAGAATTGAACTCGACTTTGTAAATTCTATATTTTTTTTTACAGATTGTTTTTCCTAAAAGCACAGAGCATTTTATAGATCGTTTATTCAAAGCTCTTAAACGAAATTACAAATGAACTGCATAAATACTACATGAGCTATCACTATGAAATATTAAAAAGTCCCTAAAAGTTAGAGACATTAAATCTTCTTACTTTTTCTACTGAAACTAAGCTTTCGAAGACAGTTGAGTTTCATATTAGCATATGTGTACTTTAATTCTATGTATGTTATATTCATTTTAGCTTATAATTATTTATCATATAATAATTATTATTAGCTATAATATATAATTATTACCTTATAATAATTACTTTAATTATATTACATAAGTTGCACTTACATAATAGAAAATTTTATACTAAAAATAACAATTAAGGAAGAATATTAAGATAAGACAGATTTTTAGTTCTTAGTGCTCTAAATACATTTTAAAAAAGAATATGCTACAATTCCTTTTAAATTCAGAATATGGTTAAATATGTTAAATCAAGTGAAAATTTTAATCTCAATAATAACTATTTGGATACTTCAAATAAAAAATTGCAAAAAGGCAAAACTGAAACGCAAATTGATTCATAAAAAATTAATCACATTTTGTCTAAAACTTTACATCGAATTCCCATCAAATCTCAATTCAACGTAATCATTATTATCCATAAGATTATGGAATTATTTTCTTTATCAACTCTGAAATCCTTTGTCAATCATATGAAAGCTTTCCAAACATCTTTTAAAGACATCTTAAAACATCTCTGCTATCCTTTAAAGGACAATTCGGGAAGAATTTCATTTTATTTCTATTCAGTTGCAATTTTAATTTTCTTGGGTTGCCATATTTGATAAGTTATTGCTTGAAAATATAATTTGGTAGCCATGCCGATGTACTTATCTATTAGATATTGGGCTTGATTCATGTTTAGTTGCAGTTATTTTTTGCTTTTTGTAAGTTTGTGATCATGTTGAAAAGTATTAAATATAAAGGTGTCCTTAAATTACCTGAAGCATTTCAAAAAAGTTAAATTAATTATTTTAATTCCCTGCTTAAACAATAGAAATGTCCTCAAGTCAGATAGTAATCACATGAATGAAATAACTTTCTGTTGCAAAACGACATAAATTTTATAACTATAGATAACTGCATCACTATTATTCATATGTGTCTAGAAAATAGAATATCATTCTTTATTTCTTATTTCTAAATAATATTATTAGTCTTCAAAATACAGCATCAACAATTATTTTCAATAACATTAAGAAATCAACATTGACTTTAACAATTAACGTTGATAATTCATTCACACGTTCAACGCTGAGAATCAATTTGCAGAAAAATATAACTGAAGGAAGATAACTATAACTGAAGGAAAATATAACTATATTGTTGCACTTATTAAACAAGATACTTTAAAATAAAATAGTTTTCTTTTTTCAAAATTCCATGCTGAAATACATACAAACAATAAATTTTGCTCTTCAAACATAAAAATCGAAATGAACCATACGGAAAATACACGACCAATCAACTGTTAAATATATATTCTCCTTTCTGAAGAATTCAACAAAAAAAATCATTTCTCCAACAGCAAAAAATATCTCACACTGAAAATTTTCAATACAGGCACTTTTATCTTAAGTCTGATAGAGTTTTCTACTCTACGTCGCATCAACGTCACACGCGATGGATGCAAACGATTTTTTAGAAAAATAGAATATTATTCTTTATTTCTTATTTCTAAGTAATGCTATTTGTCTTCAAAATACAGCATCAAGAATTATTTTCAATGACATTGAAAAATCAGTTTTAACGTTAACAATGAGCGTTAATAATTCTTTCACACGTTCTATGCTGAGAATCAATTTGCTCAGAAAAAAAATAACTGGAAACAACTGAATTAAGATAACTGTAACTGAAGGAAAATATAACTAGATTGTTGCACTTGTTACACAAGACACTTTAAAATAACATTTTTTAAAACAATTTATGCTCAAAGGCATATAAACGATAAATTTTGCTCTTCAAAGATAAAAATCGAGATGAACCATACGAAAAATACACTGCCAATCAACTGTTAGATTTATATTCTCATTTCTGAAGAATTCAATAAAAAAATTCATTTCTCCAACAACAAAAAATATCTCACACTGAAAATTTTCAATACAGGCACTTTTATACTTAAATCTGATAGACTTTTCTACTCTACCTCGCATCAACGTCACACGCGACAGATGCAGACGATTTTTTCCCTCGTTCGACCCTTTTCTGCTTCCTTTTACAGACCCCACCCTATCGAATGATAAACTCTGATGCAATTGTTTGTTCAAAAGACAGGTTACGGGAAATATGAAAAAAGAAGGGGGGGCACAGTCGATATTTTTCTAGTCGATTGGAAATTGGACGAAGAGTCCTTCTAGAAAATATTACGTCAAAAAAGGATGGAGGGGGTGAAGGGAAAGTAAGATGGATTATAGGATTCAAAAGGAAACGCAGAGGAAAATTGTTTTTAAAAAGCAAATGGATTGTAACGATGAAGTATGCCTCAAAAAAAGAACAGGTGTTAGCTTATGTTGTGGGATTATCAATATTACTATAATTGTAAACTACTCCAAATCAATTCTAAATAGATTCGTAATTCATTGCTGGATTTAATGTTCTGTTTCAATGAATAAACGTAAAATAATGCATGGTTAGAAGCAAACCTCGAATTCTACTTCATAAAACTATTTTATTTGGTATTTTAAGATTCAGAACTTAATTTATTAATACTGAATTTGTATAGTCAAAAATGACTTTTGTGATTCAGAGAATAACTATCAGCAATGACTTTTGCATAGTATATCCAGAAAGCAGATTTATGCGCTAAAACGATACAGCATAAATCTTTTACAGATTTTATTAAAGAAATAAATTTAAAGCTATTTATTTAAAGCTTAAAGTTCTTTAATCGAATTCTTCAACTTATTTCATTTGCTATATTTTTTTAAAAATCGTTTTATTTTCTGAATTTCTAATAAGTCAGAATAAAGTAGATTCTCGATTATAAGAATAATTGATTGGAATCGTAGAGATTTTGTCTAAACCAAACTTCGGTTCCCTTGACAGAAATTAAATTTTAGATCATGACATTTTTTTAGAGACTTTTCCAAAATTATTAATATACAGTTATAAAAAATACACGTTTGTAAATACTGTCATGTATTAACTTTTAATGAACTCTTTTGTTAGTTATAAAATTTTGGTCGAAAATTAGTTCTTTCCCTTTGAAATAATAGTTTTTTAGCCTGTTTCTCTTTCTTCGTCACTTCTTCAATGATTAGTTAAATATATCCTCAAAGAAATATTTACCGCACTTAAAAGCTAAATACATACAAGCACATTTGCAATAATATTTATTGATGAAAATAGAATACATAGAATTTCCCTAATGAAATATTTCACATGAAATGCGATTTTTACCCCTCTCTAAATAACCTTTAGAATCATAAAAGGTTACCTTCCAAGGTAACCTTTCATATTTCAAGCTTTCTCATTTACAAGTCCTGAGAGATTAAACCTGTGAATCTTCGATTGAAGACTTGGCATTATTGTTCTGAGAGATTGAACCTGCATTGAGTCCTGAGAACTCAATGGATTTTTAAGCCTTTAGTATAGTGAATATCTATTATGAAATTACTTTTGACATATTTTTCTGTAACATTTGTTGTAATCTGTTTATTAAACAGTAAAAAAAAAATCAGGCGGAATTCTTGTGCTGGTTTGGACAATAAAAAATTAGTTTTTCTACGAAAATCACTTCACGGTAACAAAGAAATTTTTTCATTTGTTTTATAGACTTCTGAATGCACGACAGGTCAAATACTTTTCTAGCCTTAGTGAACATTTGGCGACTTCAGCTACAAAAAATTATTCCCGAAACGACTGGAATTCTGTCAATATCTCGAAGATGACCGAATACGATATCTTTATTCAAGCTTCTCTGCTCTGTAATGGAGATTATAAAACCAGGAGACACAGAGATCATGTGATTAGTTGAATGAAATCTCCCTTTGGAGTATTAATATCCAGTGAGTTCTCTCTGAGCACTTCCTATTACTGTGGTTATTTAATTAATATTTAATGAAAAAAATTTAAAAATACTATTTGTGTATTTCTGTTAGTGTCATTTCAGTATACGCTACTGAGGTGTTTTTCTACCTGTAGTTTCTTAATTTTTCTTGGCATAAAATGTCAGAATCGGTTAATGAACAGATTGAATTTCTTTGCATTGACAAAAACGACTCCCCAACACGTTTTAATCCTTTTGCGACAGACATGTCATATATGCATCACTTACGAACGTCTCACAGCCGGACGTATCACACGTGAATTTCTGGAAACATATGAGCATTTTAGAATGAACTAGAACATGAACTGGAATAACTTTTAATCGTCACTAGATGGTTCCCTAGGTCCATTAGTTTTGTTATAATTATAATTTTAATATCTTGACCTTTAATTTGCTCATTAATTCATATTCTTGGTATTTTACTCATCAGGGGGGGACGGGGGGGGCAGTGAGGGGCAGTGGGCTAAGAATGATAAATAAACAGAGAAGAGCTGTGTTGTAATTTTCCACTTGATAGAATGATTCACGTCTTTCCTTTTTCACCCTTCCTTTTTTGTTATACCAGTGTAACTGTAGTCTGTTTGGGTTTTACAGTCAGTCCTATTTATTTTTCTTCAGGATGCACTTCCCTATTTATTACAGAGAGTCTTAATCCTATTTATTACAGAATGTTATATTTATTACCTAGAGTTCCCCCCCCCCCTCTTTTTTGTTATACTAGTGTAAATATAATATTTTTGGGTTTTATTTTGCTTCAGGATACACCACTTACCTATTTATTACAGATAGTCTTAATTTCGGTTTATTACGGCAAGAAACTGTTCCTTTCGCATAACTTTTGTCCTGTGCGTGAGCCTTGGATAGAGACCTCCCTCTTCCAAAGGGTCAAAAAATACTGAAACTGGAAAGTTATATATAAACAAGTCTATTTAATTCAAAGAAACATTTACTTTACTCGTTGTGTACGGGTTACTATTATCTGATCAATCAATATGAGCGAAAAGAATTCTCTGTTTGTTGCAGCACCAAGAAAAATATACATAATATAAAGAAACAACAATCAATCAATCATGAACTATCAAATGAAGAACAATATGAACATATCCGATGAAAGCTCTGTCGAAGATTAAACGCTGATCGCATCTTCACTTGCTGACAGACCTGACTGGATCAGCAATGATGGACGATGATGAATGAGACGGCTGCTTTTTGATACAGATATTTTTCCGGCCCGATGCTTACACACTCCAGCTTAGATCAGAAATGTAAATATTGTTAATTACCGAAAAAAAATGGTTGGTAAACGGGATTGATAAAAATGGAAGCATCTGCCGTGAACAGGAGGGACATTCTATTTATTATATGGATGAGTGGTTTTGTATTGTTTCCAAGGTAGAGTAACCATCTGCTCTTTGTATAAAATTCGGTAAAATACACAATAACACATTTATGTGGTTTTTAATTGCAGAATTTAATTATCATCGTTGATGAAACATTGTTTCATAGTTTGGTGGTGAACTTCAAACTATTGAAACATATTTTCCTTGTTGAATGAAGGAGTTAATGTTCATTCTCATACAGATAAAATGTTTGTTGATGATTATAGATGTAATTTTGCAATTTGTATAAAAACATTTTCTTCTCTTCAAATGGTTGATTGTGGGTAATTCGTTCTCACATTTATACGAAATTACCAGAATTCGAAAAGGGAAGGGAATTATCAGACCAGGAAATGGAAAAAAATGATATTGAAATTGTATGATTGAATAACTGTTTATGAAGCATTCAAACTTAAAACTTAAATTAGAAAAATTGTTAAAGTAGATTATACCTGAATCAATATATATATATATATATATATATATATATATATATATATATTCATGAAGTACGGGAAAAATCAGAACATGACAACTTAAACAAAATTCGGTAATATAATTCTAATGCCGGAATGGTAAGTGCAGGTCTTATAAATGCAATTAACATCTAGTGCTTACTTAGAGAAGTTTGAACATTACCTATTATCATAAAGCGATAGAAAACAAATTTAATCTTTCACCTTTTATTGATTTAAATTCCGTCCTTTATTATTTTTTCACTTTAATACATTTTATCTCCCAGATCATATTTTTCAATCTCATTTTTAGAAGGAAAAAAAATAATAATAACGGAAAATAAAACATGCACTTCAAAAATCTCAATCCACTTTATGAACCATATATTCTCAAAGGGCCTTACTTCTTACTTAACAAACCATATTCTCCGTCTTTAAAAATACCACATAAACATAAACAAATAAGCAGTAAAAGAAAAAGAAAAAATGTAGGGAAAGTGTTTTTCCCGCGTAATTCAGATAAATCCCTAAAAAGCGTTATTTCAATTCCGAATCAGCAGCAAAAATGGGGAAAAAAAATAAAATGCATTTCCCGCAAAAAAAAAAAAAATCCATACAGCATTTTTGATGAGTTGGCATTGTTTGGGAATTCAGAGTGGACCCTATTTTGTTGCTCCTTTTAGATGACATCTCGTGCAGATTCAGCAATATTTCTCCTCAAGAGGATTTAACTTTAACCGTACTCGCATCTAAGAAGAATAAAAAGGATTAACAGATGTTTTATAGAATAAAATCTTCCGCCTATGTATACCTGTACGTATAATTCCACGAACAAAATGTCCAGAAATGCATTTTGCGGAGAAGGAATGGGAAATAATATTGGGAAAAGTCTTGCCAGCCTAATTCTTTCTTGAAAGCGGATTAGGTGCGATTTCCCCTGCGTTACTGCTGTTATTGTTTTTTTTTTTCGATACATTTTATGGGTTTAAGCGTACTTTGCTCTTGGGCTCGTATCCCCATACCCTTTTAAGCAGGATTACAAGTTTGTGGTTTAGAAGGAGATCCCTTGCCTTTTCTTTTAAGGTTCCGCATTCGATAATGTTTTTTGGATTAAAGAGTGGAAAAAAAATTGTTTTCGGATAAATGAAAGTGATGAAGGCAGCAAAAATATAAATTGAATGTTTTTGATTTAGGGTAATACAAATATACTTAAACGTGGTGTATTTGTTGGTTCAAAGTTTTTGTTAGTGGAAATATCAGCCAGAATTAATTATAATATGCTATTTTTAGTGAGAATATACACCATTATTTGAAAACGTATTAAAGTCTTTTCACTTTTTCTATGGATAACTGCGCCAAAATAAACATGCACTTAACATATAAGAGATATAAACAATAAATGATAAAAAAATAAATCGTTTAGGGTTGAATATTTCGATAGGAAGCAGTAGTTGCATATACCATATAAGTATAAATGGAAATACATATTTTCGATTTTTGCTGCCTACGTCTATTTTGGCCAAATAAGCAATTCATTTGAAGAAATTACATTTTCAATGTAGATTTTGAAAAAGGTGAACAGAAATTGAGCTTATAATAACTTCTTTTTATTGTATTATTTTAGTAAAATATTGCCATTTCTACATTAAAACACCTAAAAAGTTCTAATTTATCATTTGAAAAAAACGAAGGGGAAACATCTTATGCCAGAGGACATCTTACATGCGTATAGCAGTTACGAAACATTAACAATGGTCCCCCCAAACTTTTTCGCATACTCTCCAATAAATTTGTTATTGCAGTGAACATTTTACAACGCATTCGAGTACGACAGTTACGAAATATAAATTTTTGGCTTTAATTTAGCATTTTTATGACAGTTACGAATTAATCTATTATGTCATCTTTAATGAGTTATTTGGCAATTAATATCTAGAATGCCATTAATAGTATCCAAAAATAAAATTTAAATTTTATACACATTTTTCTGAATGAATTGAAATAAAATGTTGACACAAAAACACAGTTGCAGTTAAAAAATCCCATAACACCACTGATCTGCGATTTTTTGACTTACGGTTTTTATATATTTCTGAAAGTACAACCCGACCAGACAGACAGTCAACTTGTTGATGGATTTCGCTCAAAATTTGGTAGGTATTTACATTATAGATGTTAAATATGTGTACCGAACTTTATCTATCTGCCTATTCTTCGTTTTGTAGTTATGGTGTTAACTTAAAACCGAACAGCCAAATAAAGGAGCTTAGTCTAAACATATTTTATTCATAATTTGATGGAAATCCACAAATTTTTGTGTAAACACCGGTAAGAAATTGCAATTGTCTACTCAAAACAATGTCATAAACAGACAGTTTCTAAAAATGTATTTTTCGAATTCAAAGAGGTCTAAAAAGGGGAAATTCGTTAAAATCATTAGTTCGAAATTTTTCATAACTATACTTTTTATTACTTATATGAGAAAGAAAAAAGGAAAACTGATATTTAGGAAGTTAAAAAGTTTCAGAGCTAGAATCACAACTGGAAGAGAAACAATCGTTAATTCTTGAAAGAAAAAAAAAAGAGAGAGAATTTCAGATTCTGCTCTAAGTAACGAATGTAGTTAAAATTGCTTGAGCCAAGCTTTTTGAATAGATTTCCTTGGAAATTTCCAACAATAATCTTTTTCATAAGTAAATGCAGTAGTTTTACCTAACAAGAGAGAAGTATGTTGAAATTATGGTTAGGTATAGATATAAATTCGTCATAACAATATATACTAGAAAGATAAGAATGTTTGCGGCCAAAGAAGTAATTGTTATTACTAAGAAATTACACTCAATAAATATTTAAATCCTTTTATGGTATATACGCCGGTGTCGTGACATAGAGGTAGTGCGTTTTCTACTTCGGGTTCGAGTCCCAGTTTGGGCATGGTTATTCTCCCTGTGTTCTATTTGTAAGATGTGTTAAGTTGTAGTTTAGCTTAGTTATTTTAACGTCCCGTTGTAAAGCAACACGAGGACTATTTGGGGTCTGTCCTCGTAATTTTGAAACATGATCAGCTGACGAGAGAAACACCTGAGCTGGCACCCCCCTCTTCCCACCACACCGGCTTAAGAACGTTTGGCCCGACAGATTTAATGTGCAAGAGACCCCCCTCACACGACTGTTCTTCGGCGGAATGGAGTCTCGAACCTCAAACCTCCGGTTCGAAGCCGAGACCTTACCGCCAGGCTACCGCGGCCCATAAGATGTGTGAAGGTACCCCCAGTACAAAGGGGTTGTGAAGAGAGTGTGTGATGAGTGAGTGGCAAAGTCGTACTTTTGGCCGTAGTTCGTGCTGCTAAAAAACAAGAGACGCACCCTATTGGTTTAAATCGATGTCTTCGTAACAGCGGGCTAGTCCAATGGCCAGTGCCATAAGAAATAACATCTTATGCACAGAAACAATTTTCTTTCATATTCAAATTTTGGATAGTTTTTTATTCAAAATATTTTATAACTTTCCCATTATTACAATCTGATATAAGAAAAATACAAAAACAAATATCATAACGATAAAAAAAAATTTCAAATTCGAGGTTTTGGCGAAACTAAACCTCAAACCACTTGAATACGAAAAATACGTTTCTGGTACTATGTCTGTCTGTCTGTGCACATAACTCAAATTTTTTTTAGCTAGACGAAGGAAATTTGGTATGTGGTCTTAACATTAAATTTGCAAATTTCGAAACTTTATCACAGCGCTACATTTTTCATGTAAAAACAAACATATCACTCGTGTATAAAGAAATTCTTTTATCAAATTCACACCATTTCCGAGTGCTCTTTTTTTAACCCAGAAAGGCATAATTCCAAAAAAAAAAATATCTATTATAAAGTCTTAAAATGCCAATATTCATTTAAATTATGAGGTTATATTTTTTGTCGATTATAATACATTCTTTACATACGCAGACATCGAACACAATACCAAAAAAAACCCCTTTCTATCCTATTTTAAGACTTCTTATTGGCTACTTTGCATATTACTACTATCTTCGGAGAAACTCAAAAGCTTCCAACACGGAATCCCAAAGAAACAAAACTTAATCTCATTTAACTCGTAGACCATCTCCCTGTGAAGGCACACCCGTTAAATGAGATTTCTGGCTCTGGAGGCAGGATGGCATCTCCTTCTGATAGGATTCTTCAGATTCCAGCTTCCACCAATCGAATCTCGAAGATGAAAGAAACGGTATCTCGGTTCCCGGCGCGATGGGAACTGCAGGCAGATAATGAATAAACTATGAATATAGCAGCCGGGGTACTTATCTCTACTACCCAGGGACAAGAAGCAATACGAAAGAAAACAGAATCGGATGCAAAACAGGAGAGACTTGGGTAAACATTGTAGCGAATAGTTGCCGCTAGATGTAGAGATTGTTCGTGATCTTGCAAATTCACCGACATGGGTCTAGAGAGGCTCAACATGCTATGTATAATCATGTGGCGCGAAGGAATGTATTAGATAGAATTTTATTATAATACACAAACATGAAATTGTGTGGCGAATAATGGGGATTGTGTGGCATGATTTATTCGATGTCACCGTCAGAACATGAAAGGATTTTATTTGGAGTTGACAAAAAGGATTATTTTTGAAATTTTCTTTAGTGTTTTTTTTTTATTTCTCGTTATGAACTATAGAGAAAGTAATTTAAGATGAAAATGTCGAAGGCAAAATTTTCCACATTCTAGACCTCTGTCAGTCAGTAAAACACGGACCACGGTGGTTTGGTGGTAATGTCTCGGCTTCGAAACCAGAGGGTTGCAGATTGGAGACTCGATTCCATCGATGAATCATCTTATAAAGGGATCTGTTGCTCTTTAAATCCGTCAAGACAAGCATCTTCCCGCGGGTTTGGTATGGAGAGGGGGGTGCCACCTCAGTTATCGTCCTCGTAATTTGGCCGTGGTTCAAAATTACAAGTTCCTTCCCAAAATAGCAGTAGTGTTGCTTTACAATGGGGTGTCAATATAACTAAACTAGTCGGTAAAACGCAGTTTTGGCATTATATCAGAATATGATAGCCCAAAAACACTTTAAACTAGATGGCTGAATATTCAGAAAACGAAATTATAAAGAAATTTGCAGATGCCTGTGGAAGAAAAAATTTTAATAGAGAGAAAAAGAAGTTTGAGTGGAATAAAAAAATTGTCTGAATGTTCGCATTCGATAACTGGTAGAGATAGGTAGGCAAAATGAAGGTAGATAAAATATGGTACGCAGATTAGCATCTAAAATATAGGCAATTATAAATTTTTTAAAACAGTCAACCATTTGTTAGTCGGTATTTTCATATCAATATAAAGGCAATAATTTTAATCAATGATAGTCGATTAGTCTTCTTGTAATTGCAATTATAATTCCGTGGAAAATTTTGGTGACTTAAATATCTGTAATTTATTATGTCATCTTATTACGTTAATTATGGTTCTGTGTGTTGCTTCCATGCTGCTCTGTGTGCTGTTTCAATCAGTAGGGGAAAAAATACATATTCCATTTACTGATACATATATATAAAAAACAATTTCAGAGATTAATCGCTAAAGATAGTAAAGTAACAGATTTTTTAGTAATTACTGTTTGTTAATGGTAAGCGGATAATGATGTGCAAGTGCATGTATTCGTGAGTATGAGAAGAAATTTCGGAGGGACCATTATCACCGGCTAACTACATAAAAATGACTTCGAATTGATGTGGATATTTTTTTAACATGTTTTAAAGTCATTTTTAAGTTTCTTTTGCAGACTGCACGATCATAGGCCATGATTTTGGATTGAGATTTTAGACTAGATTTTATCTTACGTAATAAATATGGCTCAGCAGAATCTGAAATGGATTTTGCATCAGTAAACACTAACACATAAAATAAGGAGAGAAGATAACAGTAAATTACATCATATGAAATATATATGTAGTGATAATTCTTAATTAGTTTAATTTATTTGACTTTAAGCAATTTCCTAATTTTAGCCCATATTAATTTCATCCCCAAATTTTGTCTATGTTTTCAACCAATTCCCACCAATTATTTTTAATATGCGTTCTAGAAAATTGTTGACTTATGAATTTTCTTACACTCCGAGTGAAGAGATAAAAATCCCTAACACTTGCGAACATCTTTTAAAAATAGCTAAAGTTTCCTTGCTTAAATCGATACGTGCAAAAGAAATACCAATCAGAATCCCATAGTAAAATCATTGAAGGGAAACATTTAGGTCATATGCTATTGCATCGAAATGTAAAGCGATTACATTTTAACAACGTTTCTTACTTGTACAAGGTGGCCAGAAATAAAACACCCCTACTCTGACCTCCATGGATATCGAACTACTCAGTGTAAAGGCTCAAAATTTTGTACACATACTATTCAAAATATGGGGAAACGGATTTCACGAAAAAAAAATTAGTTCCTGAAATCACCGATAGGTGGCGCTGCACAACTGGAACTATGATCAAAAGACACAAATAATAATAAAAATTAAAATGTTTATGCGGAATGGAATGCTTCCATGCTTCCTTTTTAATTTTTCTGCCCCTTATGGAAAATAAAAATAGTAAAGAAGCTAGAACTCCCGTTGTAACTGCAATTTCATACTGTAACCAGAAAAATTTGCATAAAGCATGGTTAGAAGCCATGTTCTGGGTATAAAAGAAGTTAAAAGGTGGGGAATGTCATTCTTATTAGTGATGGCTGTCACGCTGCCAGAACGCGCTTTGCTTGTGAAGTTGTTTTACGAGAATAAAGGAAATGCTCCAGCAGCACTTCGAGAGTTTCGCCGACTTAAGGATTTGCGTAAGGGACCATTGCTTCCACAAGCTCTCAGGAGAATGATCGCTCGATTCGAGGAAACTGGACATCTTGGAGTTCAGCCTGGTCGAGGACGCAAACCGGTTCGTTCAGATGTCGTTGAAGATGTTGCCACCGGTATTGTTGAACAGTCAATGGATAATGTTTTAGGCTGCAGTAGTGCACGTGCAGTGTCACGACACTTGGGTGTTCCCTATAGCACAGTGTGGAACGTACTCAGAAAAATGGTGCATTGTTTCCCGTACAAAATCCGCCCTAATCAACAATTGCTGGCCACAGACAGGGAGATGCGACTGACCTTTGCATTGACATTTCTTGCTAGAGTTGAAGTGGATGCATCGTGGCCGTGGCAGATTCTGTGGAGCGATGAGGCCCATTTCCACCTCAGTGGAACAGTGAACACCCATAACTGTCGCATATGGGACACGACAAACCCCCGTACCTTCCAAGAGATTCCACTCCACTCACCGAAAGTTACAGTCTGGTGTGGATTCACAGCCACATTCATCCTTGGACCGTTCTTTTTCGAAGAGGTTACTTCCAATGGCCTTGAGACATGTACCGTGACGACCAACAGGTACAAAAGGATGCTCGAAACATTTGTTGTACCCCATTTGCAGCAGCGCCAATGCCTTGACACCATTACTTTTATGCAAGATGGAGCACCTCCACACATTGGACTCCCTGTGCAACAGTTTCTTCGCCAACATTTCACCACTGACAGAATAATCAGTCGCGCGTTTCCGACAACTTGGCCATCTCGTTCACCGGATCTTAATCCGTGTGATTTTTGGCTTTGGGGACACTTAAAAAACCTTGTTTATCGAGAACGTCTGATAACCTTGGCAGATTTGAAAGAGAGTATCAGTCTGCATGTGAGAAGCATCTCAGATGACCAGTTACGATCCGCAGTTGAACAAGCTGTCCACAGACTTCACATTTTACATCTTCAGGAAGGGAACCATATTGAGCAGCATTCCCTGCATCGATAACGTCCTTGTTTCATGTATGCTTGGTACTTTCAAATAAAATGTGTTTAAAACGTGTTTTTGTGTCTTTTCAGCATACGTCCAGTGGTACAGCGCCACCTATCGGTGATTTCTGGAACTACATTTTTTTTTCGTGAAATCCGTTTCCCCATTTTTTGAATAGTATGTCCACAAATTTTCAAGCCTTTACACTGAGTAGTTCGATATCCAGGGAGGTCAGAGTAGGGGTGTTTTATTTCTGGCCACCCGGTATATAAAATAATCTCGCTGATGAAATAAAGTAAAGACAACATTTCCAAAATATTCTCCTTTTTTTTCAAGCTATATTTCTATGCATACCTTTTAAGAATAAGAAGAAATATCTATTCATAGCATGAAAATAAATCTATTAACTTGAAAAGAAGTAAAAGCGTGGCTGATTTTTCACTAAAATCTCTACCTGAAAAAGAAATCGAATTTACTGAAGCGAACTCTATAACCATAATCAAACAAGTAAAAAAAAAATTAAAAATTAATTCAATTCCTACTTTTTAAGAAAATTTTTATTTCAGCTACTTTTATCAAAAAAATTATCAAGTATTAAAAAAATGATTGATTTTCGCAAGAACTGATCTAATATTCTTCACCTCCGCTTAAAAAATACTGAAATCTTTGCATTTTATCGATTGAACCTGCTTATTTCAATTTTTATTACAAATTTCTGAAACTCTATTTAAACTATACCTATCCCCCGATTTACACGGCACTCGGTTTACACGATTTCACTTTTACACGGTTTTTAAATTTGCACCGACTCGGAACGCACCACCGGATTTGCACCATACCAATCAGGAATAAAAGATTGAGAGTCTACGAAAGTGATAACAGTAACTAAATTTCTGATTAAATTTTTTAATTTATATTTCTCGTTTCTATATGTAAAATGAATTACATAAATATACCTTATATTTTTGTTATTTTATAAATAGACAGTTATTTTTATGTTTTTAAGATATATTTAGTTTTATTTTACGTTGAAATAAATGACTGAATTATGTACATTTTAGTTTGTTTTCGATTTACACAGTTTTACGTATAAGAATCAACGATTTCGATTTACACGGTTTTCTAAGGAACCTATCTTCAGTGTAAATCGGGGGATAGGTGTATTAAAAAATTTAATTTAATGAATGAAATAATATTTGAAAAATAAAACTGTATTATCATCTAATGGAATCCACTACAAGTTTTTAAAAATGCATTTGCACTCGAGTGGATGAATAAAAAGTATTTTGTTAACGATTGAAAATTTGAACAAGCTATATGTATATAGAAAGAGTGTAAACTAATAATCGGAATTGAAAATATCCGCAATGTTGATATAAAACAAATGGATATGGGAAATTGTTTAATTAGGTCTCTTGTCAAAAAACAATCACCAAATACCAATTCTTAGATCTTATTTTGACATTTGGTCATCTTAAGTGAATTGTCGACAAGATCGCAGATCTTCTCTTGCAGAATTTATACTACCTTTAAATGCTTTTATCAATCAAATAGTGTTCTTTTTCATAAATAGTCTACTTTAAAAAAATACGACATTTCAAATGCCATTGTGACAAATATTTCAACAAATAAAAATTAAGTATATTCTTTGTTTTCTGTCTTTCGAAGTTTCGGAAAATATTTATTTTCAGACGATGAAATGAAAATAATTTTTGACTGTTCTCGGATGTTTACAGGTTGTAAAATTGTTTTTAGAAAGTTGGCAGATGCTATCTGTTTTTTATGAGACAAGAAATTACACTTTGTTGACATTTCAAAATGTCGGAAGAAATTGAATAAAGAATTTGCTTTAAATATTAATTATTTAATATAGATGTATTTTAAATTAAATATTCCAAACATTTTTTGTTGATACAAAGTTTACTCATAGGAGATAAATATTTAAGTCAGGAATGAATTTTTATTGTCATGTGAGAACATGATATTGTTTTCGGTTAGGGAGTTTTGAAGCTTGAATCGTGTAGGCAATGAATAAAGCATAAATGTCAATATTCAACAACATCTTTTAGTAACATATATTTCTTTTCCTTCTTGTACCAGTATTGCATTATTATTATATATGTTTCTTTGGAAACAGATCGCTTTTAAAAGGTTGACCTGCTTTTACTAGTATTGCTTTATTATTACATATGCTTTTTTGACAGTAGAGGCATTTTTAAAATGTTGACGAAGAACTATGATAACATAGTTGTTATTTTCATGGAATGCAATTTTTGGTTGGAAATTGAATAGTTTGATTTTTATGTACTTAAAAAACTTCACTTGGGCTTAGTAACAGTTTTGATTAAAGTATTTTCTCGAAATAGCGTAGTTGGAAGCATTTAAGGTTTTGAGTCCAGTTCTAAGATTAATCCATTACGAAACTGTCTTATGATCCAATGATATGATGTCTTATGTCTTATGATGTCTTAGAAATTAGAAAATAGCAGTTAGTGCTTACAAAAATTTACCTTTCATAAAAATTCTAAATAAATTAATATTTTTAAAATAAATATGTTATTTTTAAATAATTTATCTTTTGGAAACAACACACGCACGCACACGAGAGAGGGGGGGTAGAGAAGCCTCGTGATTGTTTCAAAAAAGTTTAAACTGGTTAATGACAAATTAATTAAGATAAATAATGGCATAAAAATAAGGTTCTCAAATGATAACTTGAAGTAGTCTGTAATCGTAGATTTCATTTTTTTTCCTTCTTTTCTTTAATTATTTCCCTCTTCCCTTTTCAATCTACTGAAATTTCCAAATATATCCTCTAATTGGGAAATTTCGTATAATATCCTCCATAATAATATCCTCTAAAACCTATGTTTAGAAACTGATGAAGAAATTAAAGATATCTTTTTTTTACTAATTCTATTCTTGTTAGTAATTGTTCACTTTCTATATTGTTCGTGTATTGCTACACAATACATCCATTGTGCCCACACTTTCCGAAGGTATAAAAAAAAAGAAGTAAAACTGGGTAACTTAATACGCCCTGGGCTTAGAAGAGAAAGAGATCCTCCATAAGAATATCAGCCAAAAGTTTTGTTTCAGCTTAGTCAACAATTTTGTTCCCTGTATTATATGAACTCTATAAGACGCACCCTATACCCGAGGGGCAGAAAGAATATATATATATATATAAAGCCTTGCCGTTTCTTTCCATGTTCTGAAACAATATCTTTATTAAAAATTTCTACTGAGGGAAATATATAGGAAAGAAATACTTAATTGATTTATCTTTTTCTTCATATATAACCTTAGGATAAGAAGAAAAAAAATATTGAAAGCATGGCAAAAATCGAACACTGAAAACGAAGAAGAAAAATTATCAGGCCAAAAGCAGGAAAGAACAAACTCCATTGCCGGTTATGTCAACACCCCAAACTCTTGAGATCTTCTGTTGATTTTAGATATATGAAAACAATCCAGGATGTTTTTGCAGTTCGGTATAGATATATATGCAGCATTTTTATTATTTGTGGCCCCAGCTTTGTTGGAAAGCAGACATCCAACCAAATAGATGTTTTTTCTTCGCCGTTTCAGTTCATGGGATTTCTTTATTATTATTACTTTTACGTGAAGTTTACTCTTTTATTTTACTATTTTTTTCTTTCTTTCATAAAAGATCACGTCTCCTGGGGTAATAAAATATGGTAGCAGAGTATAACGTCCCTGGAAAATATAAAAATTGGTAATATTTCTTCGGCAAGGGGACCGTGTGGAATTTCATTGCTTCTTTTCTTCGCTCTCACTTTTTTTTTTACTGTCTCAGTTTTTAAATGAGGGCTTCTTAGGTTATATTCCCGACTGCACAGGTCAGACGAACATCCTGAATAAACCAGGGCATTCCAGGGTTTTGTTTCACTAGTCGTCCAAATTCTTCCCGATTTGAAATAAAATTGCCCGAATTGGCTGGGTTTTTTTTAAAGTTTCCCATGTACGTAATGTTATGTGGTATTTTGATGATGATTAGGCATTTGCCAAAAGTGGCGTTACATCGGTATAAATCTCATAATTAAAATAAAAAACAGAATTTAAATAACCGCCAACGGACTAGTTACTCAAAACGATTTTAGGTATTGTTTCGCATGCTTGGGTTTTCTGTCGCTAGTCGTCCAAATTCTTCTCGATTTGAAATAAAATTGCCCGAATTGGCTGGGGTTTTTTTAAAGTTTTCAATGTACATAATGTTCTGTGGTATTTTGATGATGATTTGGCGTTTGCCAAAAGTGACGTTACATCGGTATAAATCTCATAATTAAAATAAAAAAAACAGAATTTAAATAACCGCCAAGAAACTAGTTATTCAAAACAATTTTGGTTTTTTTTTCCGCATTCCTGGGTTTTGTGACGCTAGTCGTCCAAAATCTCGATTTGAAATAAAATAGCCCGAATTGGCTGGGGCTTTTTAAAAAAAAATCCCATGTACATAGTGTTATGTCGTAGTTTGATGATGATTAGGCGTTTGCCAAAAGTGGCATTACACCGGTACAGAGCTCATAATTAAAACAAAAAATAGAATTTAAATAGCCACCAAGGGACTAGATATTCAAAAATGATTTAATATTCATGTGTACTTGATGCAAAAGAGGATAACTACAGCCAGAATTGTTGTCAGATGTAGTGAGCAGAACTTCGCAATGTATTTGTATAAGTGGTAAGAAATTATCGTCGGATGTTGTGATCGGCACTATACAGCATATACGTAGAAGTGATGAGGTGAGAAATTGTTGTCGGTTACAGTGAACAATATTGTACAGAATATATGTAGTCGTGGCGAGATGAGAAATTATGGACGGATGTTGTGAACAGCACTGTAAAGGATGTTTGTAGGTATGGTGAAGTGAGAAATTGTAGTCTGATATTGTGAACAGCACTATATAGCATATTTGTAAGTGTGGTGAAAACTTGACCTCGGATTTTTTCTTTTCGCATCCCTAATGAGATCAGAAGATCGAGGTAGAATTACGACTTCAGATAACCTCACAACCAATATCATGCAAAGCAGTTTCCATTTCTAGTATTTTCTAGTTCTAGAATTTCATATCCAAAATTATACACTTGTTGGAGTCTACAGATCCTCGGGGTGGGAAATGGGCTTTGTCGGTCCGCGACACATTAGACAGACAATCAGTATCTTGCCCTATTTTAGCACTTTTCTTGGTCAATGAAACTCGTGTAATTACTAGCTAGTGTGCCAAATTTTATCTCTCTACTAATACTATTCAGAGGATTATTCAATTTGCGGACAGATACACTCGTGGAAGAAAAAAGTGAAAATTAATAGGTCTTTTTTTAAAGAAATTATTCATATAAATTCATTTAGCTAAAATATTATCCAGAAGTTTTCGAACTTACATGTTACTAGAATCCATTCACAATACTAAGAACACATGTTGACATTGTTAATCAAAACTCAAGGGGGAAATAGAAGTTAATTATGCATATTAATTTTTCTAATATAAAAAATGGAAGCAAAATAGGAAGGCTATGAAAATATAAAAAGCGGTTTTTTTTATTCTAGTTATATTAACATCCCACTTCAAAGCAACACTAAGGCTATTTTCGGAAGGACTTCGTAAGCTTGAACAGCGGTCAGATGTTGAGGACAACACCCGATCTGGCACATATTCTTCAAACTTTCACACCACACTAGTGGAGTACTTTTGGCCCCGACGGATTTAATGCTTATCAAATCTTCTTACTCGAAGGTTATTTAGTGGAAGTGTCTCTTGAACCTTAAACTCTCTAATGCCAAAGTCTAGATCTTACCCTCAGACCACTGCAGCCCTTATAAAAGTTGGCTGCATACCATCGGTATGGAAGGAATATGCAACATTTCATTGTTCTTTTGGTTTTCAAATATTACTCCTACACTTTTCTTTTACGAAAATATTTCTTAGATTTTTTAATGCTATTAGAATCAATTTACGATTCTAAAGAAAACATCTATATAGCAAATCAAACTGAACGAAGTCTATAAAATCTGTGGAAATATAAAAAATTGCAACATATGGTCTATTTTGAAGAAATGTGTAGAATTTATTTATTTACTTATTTATTTTTTGATTTCAGAAATTATTCATATTCTTTTTTTAATGAAAGTATTCTTTCTCATATTTCCTAATTTATATATCACTAGAATAGATTCACAATTCTCTCAAAAAGAACTAATTCAGCAAATGAAAACATAGCAAAGAAAACAATTGAAATGATTATTTCCGAAGCATATTCAGTTAATATCAGTATATAATATACTAATGCATATTCCTTGAATATTAATGAACCATCAGTTAACAGAGAGTTAATAAGCCTTCTTTCCATAAAATTACTTATCGAAAAGATTGATATGTCCGCGAACTTGATATTCAAGCACAGGAGCAGTTTTTAAAACATCTGCATTCGCAATTACCACTGGAATCAGTTTCCTCTAATGATTTGTTTGAAATAAATTGAACTTACAACTTCTAAAAATATTTTTTTCTTCTTCTTTAGAACGGTGGCGAATTTTTCGTTCACCGTTCATCAGCCAATAAAGAGCCTCTTTGGAAATATTTCTCCTCTTTGAAGTAAACAATTTTATGAAAAAGATTTCAAAAATCGTCTGCTGCTGAAGATGATTTCGTGAGCTAATTATTCCCCCGAGTTACGGTCCAAAACATTTTTATTTATTTATTTATTTTAATTACAACGACGACAACCAAAGGGATGATTCTAAATCGGTACTCGTAGAATTTCGTATTCCCATTGGATGCTGTAAGTGCATCATTCGAAACGACTACTAAGAACGAATGTTTCGAACGTTCCGCTTGTAACTAACTATTACAATATTTTTATGGAAATTTCTCGTCGTTACTTTTCGTTTTCGAGAGGGTAAATCAAAACGTGGTTCAAGTGGGCGCTTTCCCGCATTTATTCGTGCAAAGAAAGGTAGGAATGTCATTAATTAATACAAATGGAAGCTCTTGTGATTATTGAAAGTGAAGATTTCTAACAAATCAAATTAATTTCGAAAGGGAACACATTTTTAATACAACAGAGGCAACTGTGTTGAATTCTTGAATTATAATTAACTTTTCTTTGCACAAATTGCACTCCTTTGACTGAGTAGATTTCTAATAATAAGCACTCTCATTCAGCTTTGAATACTAAACTAATAGAATTTCCAAAATCCTGTTTGTTTTCAGTATCGATTGAGTAATTTTTCTTAACACAAATATTTTTCTACTCATCTGTAAATAAAAGTGAATGTATCAACATATTCATTAGCGCTGTATAAGAAAAACTGTTATACATGAAGATACCAAATTTATTATGGAATAATTTGGATAATTAGTATACGTATATCTAAATAATTATTTAATAAGATAATTTTCATTAGTATATTTTTGAAATTTTATTCTTAATTTTAATAATCAAACAAATTATGCAATATTCCTTTCTAATAAAATAACACTAAAAAAATTTTTTAATGTGTGTGTGTGTGTGACATATTTTAGCAGCTGTGTGACCGAAAAAATAAACTTTCGAAATTTTTATTGGCATTTATTTCACAACGGAGGCCTAATTTGAACAAAGAAAAAGTAGTAAAAGATGACATCTACATCACGCCATAAGAGCAAAACAGACGGAAATTTTTCCTTTAATGATTTTACTATGAGATTTTGATAGCGATTTATTTCATATTAGTGATTTAGAAAGGGAATTTAGGTATATTTAAGAGAATTTTGTAAGTATTTGTGGTTTTATCCCTTCACATGGAACATGTGAAAATGCTGAAATCATCAGTTTTCAACAGCGTATGTTACAAATAAATAAAAAGTAGAAAATGGATCAGGAAACAAGAGAACATATCAGAATGAAATTAAGATAGATTAAAGAAAGATTAATTAGAATTTAAATTGTATTAAGAGATATCCTTTCGTATATATTTAGATGTCTTACTTAATCATCATAAACTCATAAATTTTAAAATGGAGTTTAAAGATAAATATTATATAAAATCCAATATTCTTTATCTTTCCCAAGATTGATATTCCTATTATTTCAATAAAAAAAGATGTAAAAAGTATTGCATATGAATAACAACATAAAGATATGGAATAATATTATATAAAGGTAGACTGTCACATATAGAGAAGAAAATATATTTTTGTAGTTTGTAGCGTGCGTGTTAGTTTGTGTTTGCTTGCTTGTTTGTAAGTTTTGATAATTGCATCACAAAATATGATATACAGAATGTATGTTGAAAAATTTAATAAATATCCGAACCTCTAATCCAAAATATTGATGTATGATAATATTTTAGGTTTAACTCCTCAGTAATAAATTTAAAGGAAACTGCACTTTCAATTACAGTAGCGATAATCTGCCCCCCCAAATAAAAAAAAACAAGCTTTGATAACATCGCTCTATGTATGGATGCAAATTACTATAAGATTATAAAATATTAGCTTCACAAGAATGCCAATTTTATTTCAGAAAGATTTTTTTCCAGTTAACCGATAATTTAACTGCAATAATTTTTTAAAAATTATTTTGACATATTTTTTGCAACAATATTTTTGATAGTGCTGGAAAGGTAATATTGTTTAAATCTTATAAATGTTTTTATAAAATGATTCATCTTAAAATTATTAGTGAAGACCATTAACATATCGATTATTTTAAAATTAAATATTAATTAATATTAAAATTAAAACTTAAAAATGAAATAAAAAAACTTCTTAATGAATGCTAATATTCAATAAGTAAATACATGCCAAATTCATGTAGTTATAGGTCAATAAGTGCTTTGGACGATATAGAGTGCTTTGGACGATTTTCAATACATATATTCATGCCCTATTCAAGCAATTTATAGATAATATTCATCTTACAAATATAATCACATTAAAAAGCACATATACTCTAATCAAATTACTCCTTCGAAATATTATCCAAGTAAATATAGGGCATTTAGTGTAATATTAACTTTTTATTCACATTATATCATATTTGTATGCATTTGGTGTTAATTCTTCCCCATCAAATTCAGATTGTTGCTGCAAAACTCCACACCAAAGTCTGGCAGCTCATTAATGAAAACAGTTTCCGTTGTAATGTCAACCGTGACGTAATACAATCCAGCCAATAGGATTAATTTCCCATAGTGCTTTGAGGTTTCGTTAAGAAAACTCCACACGTCCAGTAATCACGGAAATTGGCGGCTAATGGCGGCATTTTTCGCTTTTTCGAGCTAAGCCTACAGTACTTAACTCCATATTATTTCCTTTCTGGCTGTTATCTTATCGACGGGTGACGCCCTGTGTTTAGAGCACTTACAACGTGAAAACTTTGGCAAGATTTGTTGCCTTTGCTTATTCCATTTATGAGGCTTTTATTTTGAGAAGTGATCTTGGCGAAGAAGGAAAGTGATAATTGCTGCGTGTAGTTGTGGATTTCTGGTGTGATTATTACATTCAGGAAAAAACCACTTGGCGCAAATTTATAAGATTATAGTTATTATTTGTGTATTTCTACGTCAGGGTGATTGATGTTACTTATTATAATTTAGATTTTGAGAAGTAAAATTAATAGTTAAATCTTTTGGTGACTTCTAATTGTATAATAATACTAGTTCAAGTAATAGCATGGGGAAAAAGTGGAAATGTAATGTTATTCTAAAGTAAATAATTCAAATTTGAAACTAATGCTTTTGAAAAAACTTTCCGCAGGGTGATCAATGCAAATCTAGACAACTAAATCTTTTTTAACTCTTAACTGTTTAACTCTTTTTTCGTTTTTATTTGTTTTTATTCGCTTGGATGTTAAGGTACTCCAGCGAAGACCAAAGGAGTAAAAAATTGGTAAAGGTTGCTTTTAGGATCTTAACTACTGTTTGCTAATAACATGCTGGTAATAATACATAACTGGATTAGAAATCATGCGGGAATGTTTGAGGGAGACCACTCCTGTTAATTTATAGCTAAATTATTTTCATGTAAGAACATGTTGTTTTGGGTTTAGGTTTTTTTGAAGCCTCAAAGTGCACAGGCAGCAAATTGATTATTTACCGCATTTGAGGCATCAAGTTTTCGCTTTTACGGATATCAGAAAATAATGCAGAAGGTTGCCACATTTAGCGATTTATTGCTAACTAAAGTTACAAATTGATTTCCAAATTATTCATTCCCTAAATTCTTACGAATTGTCTTAGTTAATTTAAGTGATTAGCCAGTTTAAATAGTTTGAAACAATCATGAGACAATAAGATTACACATGCGTTGATGGTTAAAAAAAAGTATTTTTGTTTCTTATCTCAAAATCGGTCGAGTTCCAATATATATATATATATATATATATATATATACACTGAAGTGACAAAAGTCATGGGATAGCAATATGCAAATATACAGATGGCAGTAGTATCGCAGCGAAAAAGTATAAATGCGCAGTTCGTTTTCCAGAGCTTTCATTTGTGTTCAAGTTATTCATGTGAACAGGTTTTTCGTGATTTATGGCGGCACGACGAGAATTAACAGACTTTGAACGTGGAAT
>JAPMOQ010013261.1:593232-605870 GCA_026543055.1 Argiope trifasciata
GTATGTATGTATGTAAATTAATTAACAAAATAAGATATGTATATATATATATAAAAGAGAGAGAGATAGAGAGAGGTCAAGTATCGATTGTTTAAAACCAGTTTAAGCTGGTTAATTACAAATTAATTAAGACCCACAATGACTTAAAAATAACAAGGTTCTTAAATGATAACTTGAAATTTTCGATAACAGATTTCAATTTTATTATGGTTAGTTTGTTTTAACAATTGAAAGAAAATAAATAACACTAATGATTATAAAAGGGCTTTAATCATTTTGAAACCAAATCCTTTATTCTGTCCAAAAACAATTGCAAGTACTGTCTCGGGGAATTCTGAAAACTAGAATTCCACAGAAAGAATTTATTCTTTTTCATTGTTTCTTTATAAAAATTTTATTTTGTTCGATACACATACTAAATCACAAGAACCACATTTCCACTCGAAGTTAATAATGAAATCTGACTCTTCATTTCCTAGAAATAAGCACGACAAAACAACTCTTCAACTCACATTTCGAATTCTTACTCACAAAACGAGAAATAGCGCAGCGAATATATTCATAAAAATAATATTCGAAACTTCAGATTAAAGGCAAAGTAACAGTCGCAAAGCGCGTTTCGAACGACGCGTTTGGGATTTCCAGAAGTAAAATTCAACAAACATTCAATTTCGAATGCCTTTTAGTTGTCATCTCGATAATTAAAATAGAAAAAAAGCATCACTTCGTGCATATCTCGGGGGAATAATTAACTTACGAAATCATCGTCAGATGCAAACGATTTTTGAAACCCTTTTCATAAAATCTTTTGCTTCAAAGTGGAAAGATGTTCCAAAGAGACTCTTTATTAGCTGATGAATGAAAAATTCATAGCCGGAACTCCAGAGAAAGAGGTTATTTTCTGAGAATCGAGGATTGAATTTATTTCAAACAAATCATTAAAGGTAACAGATTTCGACGTTAATTGTGAATGCAGATTTTAATGTTTTATTATTGTTATTTTTTTAATATTCAGATCTCTAAATCCAGTAAACAATGCGGATGTTTATAAGTTACTTTCGACAAACGTAATTAAATAATGAGTGCTTATTAATTAAAGGATTTATTATAACGAGTAACTTGAATCCGAGAAGTAAATTAGTGTGATAATAAAAAGCGCTTTTATCTGTGATCAATTCCAATATTTTATAGATTTTTCATTCATACTTTTTGGTTTAATTTTATCAAGGAAAAGAAGAAGAGTGTTAGTCCATAATTCTCAAATTTAGATGGATCGATACTTTCTGCTCTTCTACGCTCATTAGTAAAAGCTGACTAACAAATCTTTAATAATAATTTAATTACAAGATAATATTTTTTAACAATCGTAGACATTTTATTTGCTAATTTTAGATCTCAATTCAACGACCATATTTATCTAAAATACTTGTCCTTACATATTTATATAGCATTCATTAGTGAAAACAGTACAGAAAAATGATACTTGTACATAATAATAAATTTCCAGAAATTCGAATTCTTTAGAAGTATTTGCTAAAAAAATTCTTCACTAAATATTTGTATGACATTCATTAATAATGAGAGATCAGGAAAATGGAACTTGTCTAAAATTCTAAATTCGAAGAACACGAATATTTTTAGAATACACAAAAAGTTTTTTTAATTACGTATTTATATGGCATCCATTAACGAGGAAAGTGTCGAAAACTTTTTCTTGTCAAAAGTACAAAATTCGAGGAATTCGAACATTTTTCGAATACTTGCAAATATATTTAAGATCAAAAGATATTTCACTAGGTATTTATATGAAATTCATTAGTGAACGAAGGAAGGAAAGATAATAATTGTGCAAAATTCTAAATTCGAGAAACTGAAAAATAAAAATTTATAAAAGACCATACATGTTAATTTCAATTTAAAATTAAAGATTGACATCATTTCATTAAATATCATTAATTTGTGCTCAATAGGTGCATCAAGGTGACAATCAAAGATATTTTTATGCTATAATTTCTATTTAGTAATGTTTTAATACTATAGATTTTCCTCCTACGCATTTGTAAGATATTCATCAGTGATGAAAGAGAAGAAAATTATATTAGTCTAAAATTCTACACTACGGTGTGTGTTTGTGTATCTTAATGGCGAGGTGTTTAGAGGTCTTTTAATATTTACGGCCTCAGTTTGAATTCTAAAATAAAGAAATAATGCAAATGAAAGATGAAGTGACTTCTTAAAATGAAAAGAATGTATTTACAGTTAAAGGGACACGCTTACAGGGGAGTATTTACCGGGAAAAAGGAAATTGATTAAAACATGGAGATATCAAAGAAACAGAAAGTTAGATAATTCCCAATAGAAGGACGTTAGAATTCTAAAAGTATAAAATCGAACTGAAATATCTAACTGCGCAGCGAATGTGAACACGCGAAACGTCTTCATCGATCGGTGGATTAGTGACCTTAGCTGATCTTCCTAATGATGTATTTATGTATGTATTTTTATGTATTAATATTTATGTTTGTATTAGTATGTATTTTTATTTTAATATCCTTGTAAAAATATACGTTTTATTAATTTATTATAGTGTTGTTTCTGTACAGAGAAGAGGAGGCGTTGTGTGGAGCTTAAGCGTTTGATGAATTGAGTTGTGTGTCAAATCCTAACGTTAATAATAGAGCAACATAGAGTCATGCGTGTAGTAATGAAACGTGCAATAGTGAGCCGGCAGTTGCATATAATTAAAGCGAGGACACAGCAGACGTTTGGAGAGGTCATAGGATGAAGCTACGAAGATTCCCACCCCCTGCTGAGTTTTGTCTGATCTCTTTGTGTGCTTTCATTGTGATTACTATCGATTACTATTTGTGGACTAATGTTTGTTGTGAAGTGCTGCTGTATCTTATGTATGAATCAGCTGTACATTTGTTGTAGTCCTGTTAATAAAGTCGTCGTTCCTTACTAAGAACTGTTTCTTCATTTACGAACAAATCAAAATAACCTAGAAATTCATAAATGTTGTATAAAATAGTAATACTCCGTAGAACTCTTGAAAGTATTTTTTATAACCTAAACATCTAAACAATCAAAACGTAATTTTGAATTCAAATAGTATGGCCAGAAATGACGCGACACTCTCATGCGCATATTAAAAATGGAAGAAAAGGTATCCAATCCGGAAGAAATCAAGACCAAAGAATGATGCCGAATTCTGGTAATGCGCTCCTCCTTCTGCATATCATCCCTTAGCGAGGTAAAATCGTTAAAAAGGGGCAGTCTCCGGATATTAAAATGAACATTAGGTAATAACTCTATTTATTGACATATTACTTTAAAAATAAAATCAGGGAAAACAGATTTTTTAAAAGTTAATTTATAACAAACTTGTTTTTCTTTACCAGTTTCCTTTTTATAAATTAACAAAGTTTATTTATAAAAAGAAAACAAACAGATATAAAAGAATCTCAATAATTTTAAAATGGAATCCTATCTATTGTCACATTCAATTCCAAATATTACCTTTTGAATTTTTGGAAGAGTCGCTTTTCTCCCAAATAATATATACCTTTTCAAAATTCTCAGATAAAAATTTAATATGTTGCATACTTTCATATGATCACAAAAAACATATTTCCATTCAACGAAAATAATGAAATTATTTATTCAGCTAAAGCAACTCTTTAAATCAAACGTCAAATTATTCTTTTCAATCTAAATAAAATATCCCTAGAACATTCACAAAAATATTCGAAATGTTTACTACATCAAAGTTCGTAATGTTTACTACATTATCCAAAAATCAGCATTCGTATGACATGTTTCAAATGTTGTACTTCTCGATATTCAAAGAGAATATAAAATTCAACTAGCATTAGATTTCAAATCTGTCTTTTAGTTGCCATTATAGTAATTAAAATATTAAAAAAAACATTATTTAGCGTAACTCCAGGGAATAATTAGCTCACAAAATCATCTTCAGAAGCAGACGGTTTTTGAAAGCCTCTTCATATAATCGTTTGCATCAAAGCGAAGAAATGCCCCAAAGAATATCTTTATTAGCTGATGAATGAAAAATTCTTCTATCGAGTGGCACGAGTGAAAAGGCAATTTCAGAGAGTTGCCATTTCAATTTATTTCAAACAAATCTTTAGAGGAAACAAATTCAGGTATTAATTCTAAATGCAAGATTTTGAGTTTTTCAAAAAATTCGGCTGGCTAAAGGCTGCAAAGTCGATCTGTATTTATTAATATTTCGCTACAAAAGTCTTTGAAAGTGAATGTTTATTAATAAAAGATTTATCATAATGAATAACCTGAATACGAATGTTGTATCAATACATTAATTGAAGATTTTTAATTTTGATATTCATCAATTTTACATTACCATCATTATTAATCTCTTGAATACGTAGTACACAGAAGTTGTAGTAATCTCCAAAAAAAATCGAAAGGGAGATTTTGACGAATTTACGCTTTGCAGGATATACTGAGTTCGGAAAAATATCTGTTTATCTGTCTGTGACAAAAATAACTCAGAAACGCTTCGAGATAGACGGTTCAAATTCGGTACAGGACTTTATAGCAAATTTGCAGATTTCTATCAAATATTGAGTAAAATCTGATTACAAGAAGTTAATCTGTCCGACAGCAAGAACATAAGATAATACAATGACTAAGAGCAAGAAAAATTAAATTCAGTACAAGTATTATCTACAGTAAAAGAAACATTTTTTAAATTGAATTATTTATTATAAATTATTATAATTTATTTATAAATTACTGTAATTATTTATTATAAATTATTAATTTTTATTATAAATTATTTTAATTATTTATTTTTATTGATTAAAATCCAGCTGGGGCTTTTAGGGTCCATTAATCTGATATATATATATATATATATAATCATAAAATTATTAAAACAATCAAAACACATTTCTTGGACAACAAAATTAAAACGAAACCAAATAGGTCGAAATCGAAATTAAAACTCAATTCAGAATTAAACGCTAAAAGTTCACAAAATGAAAAGTAAATGAATAAGAACCAATTAATGAAACAAATCCACAATACTATATTCAAAGAATTATTTAAACGAAACAAAAACAGAAGTAACTTCGGAAACGAAACCAAAACCGGAATCGAAACTAAAAAATCATTGCTGATTAAACAAGTTTTAAGAATTAAAATGTTTTTAAATCAATCATTGTATTTAGAGAGCGCAAATGCAGCTACAACTAAAATACAAATGAATATAAATTAATTAACAAAATAAGACAACCGAATCAAAATAATCAATAGAAAAAAATAGTCAATAGAAAAGGAATCCGGCCTGAAAACTTCGTCAGGAGCCACTTTCAAGCAAGGATTCCTAATAAGGGATTTTTTCTGTGAGGCATCGATGGACAATGGTCAAAAGTATTGACACCTCGTGGCCCGAAAATCCCCCGAAAATGAAGGCAAAAGAGACATACCAATTTTAACAGCAAAACATTAAAAACATCAACAAATGAAACAAATATATATATATAAAAAGTAAAACTACATAAGAAAAATCACAATAAATGACAAAATTAAGAAAGCAATAAGTTCAACAGACCTGGTCCGCGGATCATCCGTTCATCCTTTCCAATAATAATACTACAGCGTCACCAAACATAAATGGGATTTATTAGCGCCATCTATTTCACTAACATTTCATTATTTCTTTTTTTATTAAAATATTGATATTACAGTAGTTTTGGGGAAAATCATTTTTGTTTAAATTTTTAATAAAACTATTTGTTGCTTTTATAAAAGAATTTTTGTTATTACAAATTGTTTTAATTTTGTTGAATTGTGAGAAAATTAAATTTTTGAAAATTTTCGAGTTAAGATTAGAGTGATAATTACAGAGTTTAATTATATTAAATTTAAATTCGTCTCTTTTATCATAAATACCTACTATTGTTTTTTCATTAGCAATTTCGATCCTTAAATCCAGATAAGTAGCTTCAAGATTATCATTATTTGTTTCTTTTAAAGTTAATTCTTTAGGATAGCAGTTAGTAACAATTTTGGTATTATCTAAGTTAATCAAAATTAAATCATCAATAAATCTCCATCCATTTATTAAGTAATTATTAATTATTTTTTTCTCCTAATAATGTAGGAAAATGTTGGCTAAAGCACTTGAAAAAGCTGTACCCATTGGGATACCCTTAACTTGTTTATAAAAATCAATACCATTGAATACGTAATTTTCGGTAATATTAAAATTGCATAAAACCAGCCAGTTGTGTTTATTAATTACATTTTCATTTAAATATTCATCATATATATGAGTACAGATACCAACCTGCCCCATGAGAAATTAATAAATGTGCCACGAGGTGTCAATACTTTTGACCATTGTCCATCGATGCCTCACAGAAAAAATCCCTTATTGAATCCCCCTTGAAAATCCCTTATCCCTTATCCTTGCTTGAAAGTGGCTCCTGACGAAGTTTTCAGGCCGGATTCCTTTTCTATTGACTATTTTTTTCTATTGATTATTTTGTTAATTAATTTATATATATATATATATATATATATATATATATATATATATGTAAGCATAATAACTCAAAAACGCAGTGACTAAAATATATCAAATTGGTATGTGATTTTGTGACTACAATTATAGTTTTGTATCTAACTTAATTTCAATTGATTGTGAAAAACGCGCTTGAATCATAAATTTGGTTTTGGATTCTATCAATCACATGCCAGTGACTAACAACCAAAACATTCGCCAAGAAGAATACGAAAGATTCATTCTTAGTGATAAATTCACGTCAAAAGTTATCAATTCCTGATTAATACGTTTATATCATGTAAAGCATTCACAAGGATGTCACATTTATGATAGAATATGCGAGAAAATTTTGGGAAGACCATTCCAGCTATTTAATATTATTCCTTGTCAACATTTTCATTAACATGATATTCATCATTATTTACTAAGATTTTCATCATTCAAATAAAATAATGACATCATTATTTTCGGCTAAGATTTTTGATTTCCATTCATTTTCTTAATTTTGATGTTTGGAATTCATTTTAAAAATGTGCTAACAAACAGAATTTTTTTAAATCGTAATATAAATAGGAATAACTTTTGACAATTGAAATGAATCTGCATTCACCTTAGAATTTACTTTTATTAATTAATAAGAACTGAATTATGTGCTCTTAAAATCGTGTTCTAATATAAATCTTTAATGTGGAGATTAAATGAACGCAGTTTTACGAAAGCAATCTCCAAAATACACACACGTATTGAAACTTAAATACATTTGTAATACATTAAAGGTCAGTTAAATTAAGTAGAACCAAATTAAGTCAAACATTTTTATTCCAAAATCAAATTATTATGTGCACCTTCAGTTCACAATCGAACTAGGCTTAAAAACAATAATAATGAAGAAGCAACAACTGGTTCATATTCAAAATATAGTTACAATCTTACTTTATATTTCAAGGTACATTAAGTTAATTGTTGTGACTGTTTTCACTGCCCCTTTCACATAAACTATCGCCACTTTTACCTTTCTCCCCTTGAATATGAATACATCCCTGCAATTTCCTATAAAACCCGTTTCATTACTTAATTTACAGCAAAAATCACCTTTTGATATTCATTGTGCTTTCATTCTTTTTAAACCCATGCTGCACCTTCCCCAGCTTAAGAGCCCAGGGACCGTTAGCACTGCTTCAAGAGAAAAAAGCAGGGGCTTGTCCATATACTCCGCCCCGTCTCACAATCACTTAATCCCTCATTCCACGTTTGGTCATTTTTCTAACACGTCCCCTGGGCATCCCCCGCAACAAATGTCGAAATGGAAAACAGGGGCGTAGCTCTTGAGGAACATTGAAGTTTTGCGACCCCATATATCATCGGGGACTGTCCAACGCCCTTAGGAGAGGGCGCGCGGAATTTCCTTTCGCGTTTTATGTAAATGAAAGGCATGTTCTTTATTCAAGTGCGGAGTGCTACATGCAAGCCCCCTGGGGACATCTAGGGGATGTCCACGAGGAGTGGACACAGATTGGTAGCATCTACCAAATGGGTCGTTCGCCTGAGTACTGCAGTTTATCGTGGATGAACCTCCCCCCTCTATTGTTTTAAGAGGGGAGTGCATTTTTTTTCTTCTGTGGCATTGTCGATCTGTCTTGCTCGTGCGTGCTCATACCTGTGTAGGTAATGCGTTTTCTTAATTGCGGGGCTCTCAGTTGAGATTTAGCAGACTCGACGACGCCTCTTATGTAGATGACAGTGGTGATTGTAGAATGTTATACATGATGAATACATCACGAGCGTTGTTGAAGCAATGATTTGCAATCTGCATAGATGATTCGTCATCCGTATAAACAGCTGTCCATTAGATTCATGATGATATTAAAAGAATGATCACTCCCTTTTATACAATTCTGAAAGAACTATTAATTTCTAGAAATTAGATTTATAATAGCAAACTGTACAGAATTGTAATAGTTAATTGCATTATAAAATGGCAGATTATGATTATTTTACCATGATTGATTACAATTCAACTCATTTAGCAAGCTGACAATTTGAAACAGAAAAAAGATAAATTACCATATCAATTCAGATTTTTTAAAAAACTCTTAAAAGTTAATTTTCCATCAAAAGTAATTATAACAAAACAATGCTAAAAAAAGTTCTAATCAACATATAAAAGAAAATAAATTATTCTATTTCCTTCCTACAAAGGTGAATAAGTAAAAGCATTCAGCAAATCGCATCCAGTAAGATGCGTACTCTATCTAATATTGTACGATCGACATCCCTCCACCACTAAATGGAACAATTTCGACAGAATGAATCTATACCTGACTTTTTCAGACCGTCTCTGCTCGAATCCGGGAACTATAAAAGGCCGGCAATCTCCAACTGTAGTGAATATTAGTCATTAAACGAGTCATCGAAAAGATAAAAAAGCAACAGTGGAATAATTGGATCAATCCGGCGATGAACAAGTGTTTTGTGGAGCCCAAGCGTTTGCTGAATTGAGCTGTGAGCTGTATTCTAGTGTTTGTTGTGGATGCAGCATCGAGTCGTGTGTGGAAGTATCCAGTAGAAGTGCGTAGGCAATTGGATAAAGCTAAAGCGAGGAGACAGTGGAAAATTGCAGCTATTTGGTGATACTGTAGAGTGAAACGTCGTAGATCCCTCCTTCTACTGAATTTTGCCTGGGAGCTTTCTATGATGTGGTTGTTTTTACTACAAATTACTATCTGTGGATTATTGTTTGTAACAGGTAGCTTGGGTGGTAGAGCGTTAGTCTCGCAACTGAAAAATAGCGAGTTTTGCCCTCGTCTCCGCCAAACACCGCCGTGTTGGTTAATGGTAGTTGGGACACGTTAAATGTGTCATGACTGTAAAGTCCACGAAGTTGTCATTGGAAATTATACCTCTGAATCAGGGATGAGTCGGTCTCTGATTTGGATCTAAATTCCGACTTGCGGATGAATGAATGACTGTATGAATAAGTTCGACCGCCTTTTAAAAAGAGCTGTGTCGTAGGTGTTCGAGCAAAGCCTTAACACCTTAACCTTTTCACCTTCATGGTGCTCGTTAACAACGGAAGGCGTACACTTCTGCCTTAATTCCAAAGAGCTAAATCTTTTTCGGTTTGGTATGACTAAGTGGCATTAGACCGACTATTTGTAACAGTGTGCTACAGAGTGTTTCTTATATTTTTCATCATTATATCCGTGTTTAATAAAAATCGCTGCCGTCCATCACTAGAGATTTATTTCTTCATATACCAACAAATCGAGAAAAAAACACTGGTAAAAACATAAAACATTTGTAGAAATATTGATCTTTCATTGCTAGTAGTACACATGGTAATTCCAGATACGAATTATAAAAATGTTATTAATATTTTAATATCAACAACTTGATAACAAAACAAACCGTGTCTATTCCTAAAATTCAGCTAGAGGCGATGAAGATATCCCATATTTGAACTGAATCGAAAACCTCAAATATTTTCATTCTTTTCACTACAAAGAAGTGAGCAAGGTGATATTAGCTTAGAGATTCGCAAGCAAATATTTATATTTCAAACCAATGTAATTACATTTTCAGATATTCACCGATTCTAAAAAAAAATTCAATTCCAAATGTGTGCCAAGTATTTTATTTATATTCAAAACAACTGTGAAATAACTGTAGGGATTATGATTGGAAAGATAATTTTTTATTCTAAAGATGAAATAAAAATAATTCTGATGTTGCTGGTTAACACGTCTTTCGAAATTCAAAGACAAAACGAAAATATTTATCTGATATTTATTTTTATTCTGAATCTGTAGTAGAAAGTGACTGGAATATATTTATCTTATAATATAGTAAACTTACAAAAGGCTCTGTAACTCTAGTAACTTACAGACTCGTTAAATTCAAAACAATATTCTAAATATCACTACAAACTTGAAAAGTATCGAGTATCTGTACGAAATAAAATAAATAAGAAATATAAACATAAAATTGAAATGTGATATGCAAATCTTAAGTTATCATGTAAGAAGTCACATGGTATCAATCCGATAAAAAAACATATTCTTAAATGACTCATATTTCGCAATCACCAATATTTAGAAGAGCGATGGTTTTTGTCCATCTCAAAATCAATCGAGTTTTAACTTTTTTTTTCATCGGCCAGATTTTTTTATATATATAAAACAATAGAAATGATTTCAAACAATCATGTGACCATCATATTGTGCATTCATCGATATCTAGAGAGCAATAGTTTTTTCCATCTCTAAATCTTACTTGAAGAATATAAACTGTGACGGATACAGCGACGAATGCTATTATCACAATCGTTCGAGCTCCAAAAATGTTTCAAGATAGAAAAATTTTAAATTTAAAAAATAAATTTATATAATTCTCGATCTCTTTTGCGTTCATTCCTATTTTCTTCCCTATGCTTTTTTTTCTGAATATAACTTCTTACGACCCAGGCTTTTACTGACCAAACAGGAGACTCAGCTACTTGGCGGATATTCGCGCCAACTTAGAACTTTTTGTTGACTATAAGTCTCCAAATTTGACAACCTTCTTTATTATTTTCTAATAACCCTGAAAATAAAAAACTAATATCTCAAAAGCGATAAAGCGTCGACTTCCCGCTAATGTATCTTGAGGCTTCAAAACCCCAAACTCAAATAACGTCATGTTCTCACTCGATAATATGCCATTTCTAATTCAGAAAAGAATTTTAAAAATCCCATCAATCAAACTGAAACACGGATGAACCAAATAAATCACAGTACCACCTCACATTTTCATTCACCTTGCTTATTTCACTCTCTACGAATTTTTCCAGATTTTTAAAATACTGCTACAGAATCACTGCTATCGGGGTTCTCTCACCGATTTGTTGGTCGATGAAATAAACAGTCCTTTAGTAGAAAATAATGAAGACGTATATTAAAGACAAAGACAGTAATACAAAGACGACAAATATATATCCCAGATGAACACAGGGAAGACAGAGCAGCACATAACACTAGCCCACAAGTAGTAATCGATAACAACAACAACCACGTCACACAAAGAGGCCAAATAGAATTCAGCTAGGGTAGGAATTGACGTAGCTTCACTCCATGGTCTCTCCAAACGTCTGAAATTCTCTACTTTCTCCTCGCTTTAGCCATAAGTAACTACCAACTCACTATACTACAGAACTGGATACTTTACACCCGACACGATTCTGCTTCCATAATAGACATTACGACTCAACACAAGGCTCAGTTCAGCAATCGCTTCAACTCTACAAGACGCTTGTTCTTCAGTAGACTATTTCTTCCTCATTTTCTTACCTTCTTGATGACTCAATTCATGACTATGACTGACTGCAGTTTGAGACTGCTGGGCTTTTTTAGTTCCTGAAAAGTAGGTAGGGAAGGTTCTGATCAATCAGGCGTATATCGTTTCCTATTGGATGAATCATTAAAATTCTCAAAGTTTCCAGTAAGTTCTAATTTGTCGCCAAATGGCCGCCAAGCTCTGAGATCACTAACGCGGCATCCAATTAGCACTCAACAGAGCTGATCGTAAGACGGTCTTTCCAGTGATTGGACTAATCATGCTGGTAACATAACAGGTTCGTAACAATAGTTTGCATGTGAAAGATTTTAACTCTTTTTCTTCCTTTCCTCGAATACATTATTAATCTTCTAATTTCTTCAAATATGTAAAAATGGTTAATAATATAGAATAAAAAATATTTAGCTTACAAATTCGAGTCTGAGAGCTATTTAACGATCTTTCACTCAAACTGCTCATGCCGATAAATGAGTATACCTGAACATATTGAAAATGATAAACGAAAAACTACCTAAAATGTGTACATAATAAAGTGTAAGTAAATAAACAACTTCTCTGTTTTTTATTTGTTTATAATATTCTGTTTTTTATTTGTTTATAAAGAGCATATACATTTTCAAAATGACTAATCAGACATTAGAATAAAACTGACAGTATGTTTGTCCTGAATCATCCTGCCAATGAAGTTTCCTTTCCAGATTTAAGAGAGAACCACGAATGAAAGAAGAACGGAAAGTAATATATTATTAGT
>JAPMOQ010013261.1:617694-642949 GCA_026543055.1 Argiope trifasciata
TGTAAACACTTTTCTCGGAATGAAGAAAGCCTCACCAAAATCTCAATTTCAAAACTTTTAACGATTACGATAGGTCATATGCGAAAAAGTAAAAACATCGATATATTTCTTAACCTGCATTTAAAGTTCTACATAAATTTAACCTGTTAATACCACCATCAAGAAATCTAATACCGTTTGATCCTTAAAATATGTTTCGTTCCTTTTTCTACGCCAACTAATACCCCATCTTCCTCATAAGCTATTAGAAGCATTAGCAGGGGCAGCAGCGTCCAGGGAATATACGCTAATATACATTCCGTTAAAAGGTTTACAGTTAAAGCACATTCCCGTATTAAATTGCTCAAGCTAAGTACTGTGAACTTAAAACGCTCATAATGCCATTAAAGATGTCAACGCGACCATGTGACTTCGATTTTAACCCTGCCGATCATTAAAAAGAAGGAGATGCCGGAGAAAGAAGGAGATAAAAAAAAAAATAGGAGAGGGGGGGAGCGGGGCAGGGGGAAAAAGTAATTCCGGATCAGTGATTAGAACTGTAGTGCTCATTTTATTAACCTTTCTGAGACGTAGTTGATGGGCTGTGTAAGAAGGAGGAATACAGGGTTGGCAGAATTGGCGAGATTGCGGCGAGTTTTTTTTTTCTTTAATTAGTGAGAAACCAACGAGAAATTTCTGTTTACATTAAATTCTGCTTTTTAAGGTATCCGACTACGTACAAAGGAATATTTTTGAAAAATTCGATTAAAAAATATTTAAAATTATGGTTTTTAGGTGTATTGTCAATTATAATTCAAAATACTATAAATACAACAAAACTATTTGAAAATATAATATAATTTGAGAAATAGGAAAATTTGGAATAAATTATAATGAAATTTAACTAAAACTGTTAACATTCTACACAAAATGGTAATGCAGCAATACCATTTTTCTTTCCACACACACATTATAGAATATGATGATGAATGAAATGAATCAAAATCTAAGAAAATTTTTACGAAGCAAAATTTTTGAAAAAAAAATTCGTATATATCTAGATTGGGTGCAAATATACGTACATATACCTTTTTTTCATAAATTCCCAACTTAAATTTTTCAAACACCTATAAATGAAAAAGTATTCCGCCAACAATAAAACTTTTGGTTCATTTCATTGCCCATATTATTTAAAAGACACAATGACATTTTTATATAAATACCTCTATTAGTTTTTGAGATATGTTAACAGTAGAGAATTTTTATGAAAATTAAAGTTTTGAGAAAATCGAAATTAATGACAAATTTTAGCTGGAATGTATATGACCCTGGATGACAGGTCAGGCATTCTTTTTCCTAGAAAAGATAAACTGTTTTGGAAAGAGAAAAGTCTGAACTACAAGAAATAAATTGCCAATGTGGTCGATAACCAGTGTTTTTAACGTTGTCAGATACCTTAATTCATAATGTAAATGTGAAATTATTAAATTACCTGATCTGCAAGTCTGCAGACTTCAGTTGTTAAAAAATAGAGGTCACCTGGATATAAAATTATAATGAAAAAGTGAAAACTATCCAGTTTGTTTCTGATCAGAACATTTATTCTTAAAATATTGCAATGTATTGAATAATTACATCTTTAAATATAAATAACTGCTTTAAGGACCTTTATGCAAATCTGCAGTTAATGTTCAATACGAATGAAATTTAGCACTCTTCCTAATCGATACAAGTAAAAGTAATAATGATAAAAAAAATTAATTAAATTCCTACTTAGGTCAGCAAAGAAATTTTTTATCTTAGTTACTTTTTATTAAATAATTATCAAAAAATTATTAAGCATAAAAAATTTTTGATTTCCGTGAGAACTGAACTCGTATTCTTCATCTTCATGTGAAAAATACTGAAATCCTCGCATTTTACCGGCTGAGCTACTGCATACTGATGACGATTTTCTTTACAAACTTATAAAACTCTATTTAAGTTATTTAATTTTATGAATGAATTAATATTTTAAATAAAAACATTATAACATCGAGTGTCATACACTACAAGATTAAAAAAATGTATTTGAAATTGAAAGGATGAAACGAAAAGTATTTATTAACGACTGAAAATTTGAACATATACATAAATATATATAGGGAAAGAGTGAACTAATAGTTAGATTTGAAAAAGTCTCTGTTAATTTTCAAAAAATTCAATATTTAATTAAGATTTGTCAATTAAAAATTAAGCAAGTTCTTCGCATTTTTTCAGCTACATCTACCAAAACTTTTATCCCCCAAAAAGGATTTTTATACTATCTGAAACGTGAAAGAAATTACTCTTTTTAGTAATACCAATTTTATTTCTGTACCATAAATTTTCTCAGATTTTAATTATTTAATTCGATGCACAGTCTGTAATAATGTTGTTAATATTATATTGATATTCCAATTAATTTCATTGTTCCAAAAAGACAGTGAATCGCATGGTTTCGCCAGATAAATTTGGATATTAACTCCAAAAAGAAATAATCACTTCCAGTTTATTTAGTTATATTTACAAATATTTTTTCAAATTTCACTTTCAGTAATTAATTAATAGTCTGGTATCCTTTGGTTTAAAATGTTTAAATCTTACCAAATATTTAAATAAATCCATTTACATTAATATTTTGACCGTCCTATAAGCTGATATTCCTTGGTCGGACAAAATGATCATGAAGGACATCTAGTTATTTAAAAATGCACATAATAATATTCAGTTGCTATTTTAGTCAAGCTAATATTTCAATTTGAAACTGTACCATGACTATTTCGGCTCAGACAGTGGTATTTTGATTTACAATCAGGAGAATATTCAATATGTACCCCATTCTCCTATACCTTAACCAAGTTAGGACGTTTCAAGCAGATTCAATTTATACGAAATTCGCAAACAAAACGGTCCTACAGTGAATTTGAACATCGAACCGTCATTCCTACTTTCTACAGTAGAGAAAGATTCAAGCTATAAATTATAAATTTGAATCTTGTAAGCGGAGTTATTAGTAACCTAACAAGAGACTAAAAATTGTCTATATCTGAAAATTGCACTGTTATTAAAATATCAAACAAGAGACTTTCAATGTATTTAAACTAAAATTTGTATTCGAAAGTCATTGGTGGAATCAATCCCTTGAGAACTCAAAGCAAATATTTTCAATAATTTCTAGATTATTAGCTTGTTATACCTTGACTCCAGTACCTAGGATAGAACCTAGCTATACCTATATATAGAAATAAGAAGTAGGTTCTTCAAATATTGGATTCCAACTGATCGATAGTATATAATTTTCATTTTTTTCTCATAATATATTGACTGACATTTTTCATTCGTTTTAACAGTAAAATGTCTTTGAACGGGTATATTAATTATTATGTAATTCATAAACAATAAAAAATATTTTTAAAGGTATAAAAAATTGACCAAAAAATATGTGCATTAGATTTTAATTTACGAGGTCTTTCTAAGACGATTTTATAAAATTTTAGAATTTCATAGTATTTAAAGTATTTAGTATAAAGTATTATAGTATTTAAATTGCAAAACGAAAATCTTACAATAATTATTATACCTTATGAAAAGTTGCATTTTACAAATATAATAATGAAAGTAACGCCTCAAAAATAGGAGCTAAATTCGATAGTTTTATAATAAAAACTATTCGGAAGTTTAGAACATTTAATTAAAAAATTATTCTAGGTTCTCTCCAAAAATCGAAGTCAATACATACTGTTGGATGAAAATATCGATTCATATTATTTATAAATTTATCCTGAATTCTTTAAAGCAACTATGTATTCATTTGTTGAATAAAAATCCCTTAACCATGTAGGTTACCGTGATTCAATCTGCTTGGAATTTGTCCCCTAAGATACGTTGCTCATTTCGTTCATTAGCTGCAAATTACTTGGCGATTTCTTGGCGACACCTTTCGTTGCAGCAACCCTGCTATTCGAAAACCTTTTGGCGTTTCAGCTTCCCTTGGAACATCAGTATTCAAAGGAGGAAATAGATATTAAAGGGCCGGTATCGGAGCTGCTAATTCTGTTTTAATGGAGTTATAAATTCTACTTTAACGATGTTCCGAAAAGATTTGCTTATCAAGAAGAAGACCCCAAAGAAAAGTTTTATTTCCTCGAAAATTTATTTTTATAAAAGCAGCCAGCCAACGTTTTAAATCATCTTCTTCGATATGAAAAACCAGAAAGAGGCCTTAGAAAAGTCTTTTGAGTTGTTTCAAAGTATACTTGGTCACAGAAAGTTTGATGGAATGGATTTCTGAAGTTTGCGTTGATATTGCCTCTCCTCCCTCATTTATAAGCCAGTAATAAAAATATAAATGTGCTCTTATTTATTGAGAAGGAATGAGCAAATGTTGGCGGTAATTTTGCGCGAAAATGAATGAAATAAATAAATCTAAAAGAGTTATCATTGATCTTTCCCCCAAATGCAGTTTCGTTGTTGGATAGGAAATTTTTGATCAATCATAGTTTTAAATAAAATTACCAGATTTTCAGAAATATTGTACCTCATTGTAAAGAATATTGATAAATCCTTCAAAAAAAAAAAAACCGAAGAAAGGAAAAGAATTCAAAATTCAAAATCAGTGGAATAATATTAGATAGAAATAAAAAAAAGAATATTTTATTTATTTGCTATTGTTGTTACAATTTTTTGCTGTAGTTTATGATGAATAATTTAAATCGCGGTATTAGAATATTCTAATAAAATTGGAATGGAAAATTGGAATATAAATACTAAATTTATAAAATATTAAGGCTAAATAAAGATTTTTAATGTTTCTTTTTAAACTCACATAGATGAATATTATTTTAACTCATTGGTTTTCATTTGCAATTACTATCTGCTTTCAGTGACTAGCTGTTCTCCAACAACATTATTGTAAACTATGGAGTCAAGGAGTCTATTTCCGGCTTTACAACTGGAATTATTTTAAATTATATCTTTACAATGACCGTTCGAAATTTTGTTAACTAAGACGCGCTACCTCTAAGGTGGAATGCCGGCCCCAAATTTAAATGAACAAGATAATTACAAAACGTGAAGAACTAGATGAATGAAATTCAGTAAAGAATCTCATAATGCGTAGATTCACATCAAATATTATAACAGTATGGCAATTATCTGCCAGTTTGTACATTTGCATTCATATAAACATGATAATTCACAAACGCTGGGACTTGAATAAATGAAATTTGATAAGTGATATTATTATTAAGATTATAATTCTTTGTTAAATTTTGGTTTCAATCAGTCGATAAAAGGGGTTAAGTATAGTTAAGCAATTTTCTTCTATAAATTCCGAACCACAAAAATCTTACATGCGATATTCTAAACAAAAATTATGATTACTTTTTGGGTTCATGATTTCTGTCAAATTCCACTATTTTTATACGTAAGTTGAGATAAAATTAATAACATTATTGGAAAATATGTGTGAAATTCTTCTTAAAGAATCCCCTCCCCAACCCCTTTTTTTTACGCGTGCAAGTATAGTAAGGGTCAAAAAAATTCGAATTCCAGTTTCCAACCACCCGTTTCCCCGTTTCCAACCACCATGAGTATGAAAAACAAACTTTTGAAAAAATGTCCGTCTGTGACAAAAATAATTCAAACCCACTTTGAGTTACGTGTTTGAAATTTTGTGTGCGATCTTTACGCCACATTTGCAGATTTTTATCAAATTTTCAGTGAAATCTTCCCATAGAAAGATTTTATTTGTCCACCCGTTCAATTATAAATTAATATATAATTACAAAACGAAGAGAATTAGATAGAAAAATTCGATATGCAGATTTAACAACTGTACACCTATCAAATTTTGGAACCAAATGCAACGAAGAACTGGCCGTCTGTCGGTCTGTACTTTCAAAAACATGAAAGCGCGATAACTCAAATTTGCAGTGACTTCAATTCATCAAATTTCGCACGGGATTTTGTGACTGTAAGTGCCGTTTTGTGCCAGATTGTGGTTTCAATCTATTAAGAAAAAAGTGCCTACAGCCCTTTTGAAATCCAAATTCTGTTTTTAAAAACACAGAAAAAAATGTTTTCTAAAAAAACATTTGCTTTTCGATACTATTAAATGCATGTCAGAAATTATTTGCCAAATAACTCACCAAGGATCGAACGATAGATTTTTAAAAATGCTAAATTCAAACCAAAAATATTTCAAATTAATATGTGCCAATATTGTTAAAGCATTCATGACAAGTTTCTTAGACAGCATGCGAGTAAATTTTGGAGATGGCACTAATATTGTTTTTGTTTTGTTTTATGTCTGTACTATGACTTATGGTACTTTACAAGTCCGCTGACAGACATCTGTCAGTGATTTAAGACGAGTTAACGTCCTTTATTTTTTCCCTGACGCCAACTAGGGCCAAGAATACGATTTAGTAACTTCATGCATCACATTCTCTATCACAACCCCTTTTTAGAAGAGGGAAGCATCTCTTAGAGAGCACAGGGGAAGAACAACCCTGTCCGAATCGGAACTCGAACCCGGAACACCAATCCTGGAAAAGACGCTCTACCCTATGCTAGGATTTCAGATAAACTGCGCTGTTTTGCTAAAGCAATAAAATTAAGGAATGATTAAAATAACGAAACACAGTTTTTTTTAGCATATATTCTGAAGAATCAATTCATGGTATCAATAGAAGATAAATTTTGTATTAAAGCTCAAAGAAGGATATCTCCTATATCTAGGTCGAAGAAAAAAAACTCAAACATCAAACTTACTTAGGATGACTAATTAATCATTGCTTAACGCGCAATAATCAATTCATGAGAGCAGCAATATGTTCTTAATCGCTAAACGCAACGCCGAAGAATACCGCTAATTTAATAATATATAATTTCTTTTACCCAGACCGAATCCATCTACTCACCTGTAAAAATATTAAGGTAACCGAATTATGCAATTAAAAGCCATTATCCTAATCAAGAAAAATATTCTAATAATATATTTTTTATTTCTAACAAACCATAAGTACAGCAAATTAACGATATCAGCAGCAATAAAAGTTCCGCACAATTTCTCGCCAAATTACCCCATTTTTGCGGAACTATGCTTTTGGTTATCAATCCATAAAAATCCAGCCTATTCAGCTTAATAATCTAACACAGTTGTGCAGTAAGAAATAGTTAATTTGCTAATCACTGTCATTAACAATTTGGCGCGCAAGAAAAAAATAATTATATTCTTTCAAACGTTATGCTTAATTACTGTACTCAACAGTTTCTTATATTCAAGCTACCTACCTCAACTTTTTTGCTTATGCCTGTCTTTTATTAAAAGAAATTCAATTAGACGATCATCTTCAGCAAAAGATCGTTATTTAAATTGCCTCTGTAACACGGTTGGTTGCACGTAAAAAAATATTAAATGCAGAAAAAAAAATTTCCGTGTGAGGAATTAAATTTATACGCATACACCAGGGTAGATGATGAGAGAGCTAGTGAAAAAAAAAGTGATCTGTTTCAGAAAACTGCTGACAAAATGGTCTTATTAGTCCCGAAAAAGATGTAAAGAAAAGTTAAAAGTTGTTCGGGAAAACTCGTAGGCTTAGCAAAAACCTCTAACGTAATAAGTAAAACCCTTACATGGACAGATAGCCTCAAAAGATGCTCTAATGATCCTTATTACGAAAAATTCTTAATTGGGAGGATTCGCTAACTCCCATGCGGTGTTCGATTTCTTCGAAACGGGGTAAATTGGCTCCCTTAATAGGGGGGTTTGTTATCTACCTGCAGAAGAGGAAGATGTGGGTGGGTTGAAGAACAGGAGGAAAAAGATACGAACAAAGTTAATGAATTATATAAGTGCCGAATCCTGAGAATTCTGAGAAGGAATAAGAAAGATTGCTTATTGAATAAAAAAAATTTTCCATCAAGAAATTCGTTTTCGAATAAAGGCTTGGGGAATGGCATATTCATTCGAACAGCGTTTCTTTGAGTAATGTTATAAACTGCTAGCGAAGCAGACGTTGAATTTTTTTCGGTCATGTAATTTTGCTTAATACAAAGAAAGTTATAATTTTAGATTATCAGGATTGATTTTTTTTGTTTTTAATCATTAACCTAATTGGTTGATATAAATATCTGAGAAGGAAGTTTTTGCAAGTTACCATAGTTACCATTCACAAGTAGTTCACTAAAGTTTTAATAAAAATATGGTGAACTACTGTCCTAAGAATAATATGGTCAATCAAATTTTTTAGTAAAATTTTAATTTTGATTCAAGCAATGTTTAGAAAAAAGAAATTGAAATGTTCATTATTATTAAAATTATCTATTTACTTTTAATTTTCAAAAAAAAGACCTATATTCATTTTTATTTTTCACATAAAAATGATACTTTAATCAATATATTTTAATCAGTTTGATAGTCATTTTCCACTTTCTTTGAAGATCATAAATTCCAAATTTAATTGAGATTCAATTTAGATTTTATCTACTTCCAAATTTAATTCAAATTCAAACCGTAAATTTGTATAAAAAGACATATAAACAATCATTCATCATGATATTATTCACATTTAAATTATCACGATCAAATATAATTTAAGTGCAAAAATATTCCATTTAGAAATGAAAGAAATTCATGAAATATCGATGTCGAAATTCATATCGAAAAAATAATAAAAGGAAAAGAAACTACACGACTTTTCAATGGAACCGGACTTAAGGTCATGACCCTAAGCCTTACTCTAAAAACATTCTAATCCCGAAATTCAAAACATTTGTTCTATTTATCCAGCCAACTCCATTCCAACTGGAGTGGACAAATTCCCATTTATAACCACCTTCTAAAGGAAATAAATACCACTTAATTATGCAGTTCACGACTTCCATTTAACGCTGGAAACTCCAAACGAAAAGGTGTTGGTGAGTGCCGAAGTCGTCTGACGAAAAGCACTCTCACGTTTCTGCATTGTTTGGCGTGCAGAGAGAGAGAGAGGGGGTGGATTACGAAATTGTGTATCGTTTGGTCTCTCCGAGGCAGAGCACGTTAATTGCTTTTGCAGATTACATCATTTGTTTCATGACGAAATTTCGAGTCCCCTCCTTTCGGTAATTGATTGAGAGTTGAGTTGAACTCTGAACTGGATTTGAATGCTTTTGTGAAAACGAATTTTACTGAAAAACTGATGGAAACTTTGAGTAGTAATGGGTAAATTCGATTGGTTAAGTAATTATGAGTTGAAAAATCAGCGTGATTAAATTGTTGTTGAGTTTGTAAAATTTCGAATTGGTTTTTGAAATTTGATGAATTGACTGTGGGACGAATGTTAAATGAATGGACTGTCAATATTTTAAATAAAGTTTTTCCAAGGAAAATGAATTGTTTATAACTTACTACCGTCGTTATTTTTATAACACCTGTGTGTAACAGGTGTTTAAAGGCAAAAGTGAATATAATTTGTATTTCCGCTGAATGTAAATAGGTAACAATATGAGCGAGTGTTTAAATTTACCATTTAAGGGAATAATGAAATCTAATATTCATTTTTACGAATTTTTCACTTAGACTTATGAAATCTTTTAGTTATCTGTATGAGGGATGATCCAAAAAAGGTTCACAAGGCAAAGGAAAAATGTTGTATTAACAATAGACACAGGATACAAATGTATTGGGTTGTTCGGAAAGTCATTTCGTATTTTTTTGTCAAAATGAAAAGAAATTTTCGTTTAATGAATAAATTATTTATTAAATTATAAAATTGCCATTCTGGTCTAATATCTTTTGCCATATTTTTGGTATTAACATGATTACACGCTCATAAAAGTTTTGGTCTTTGCTGTAAAAAAAAAACTGATCGAGGTGGTTTTTGGCCTCCTCATTTGAAGGAAAAATTTTGCAAATCAGTTCTGGTACTGATGTACTGTTAACACATCTTCTCCACACATATTGGCTAATTTATTTCTGGCTTGAACAGCATTTTCACCTTTTATAGCAAAAAAGAAAAAAATGACGGAAATGCTGTTTATTGCTCTCCATATTTAAAAGAGCACCATCCAAAAACTACTGCGAAGAATCAGCTGCACTTTTTCACACTCAAGCCTTGCTATATCAGCTCTTAAAACATAAAATGATTTTGCGGTTTAAGTATGAAATTGGGTGCGAAAAATGCAATTAAATCATTTGTCAGGAAAAAACGAAATTACTTTCTGAACAACCTAATAATAAAGAGACATATGCAGTGGCATCTTGTCTGAATAATCACCAAACCTGTTTAGGCATTTATCACAACACTATACCAATTCGTTTAACCTGTGTTTTTAATTTTCAGGTGCTTGGCCAGTTCTCAGCACCTTTTTGAACATCATTGTCTTGTATGAACTTTGTTTCGGAGGTATGGGGGAACTCAATAAATCTTTTCCTACACCCAATTTGTAGGTTTACTGGGATTTTATTGCCTTTGGCAGGAAAACTTGGTGTGCATCTACTGGGTTGTCTGAGCATATGCATTTGGTCTTGCATTTATGAGATCTTACATACACTTATTTTATTCATATACGTATATTATAATGAAGGAAAACTAATTCTATTATTAATAGAAAAGTGAGATTGTTTTTATCAGAAAAATAAATAGCGGAATTAAATTAATTTTTTAAAAGTGAGGTATAGGAAAATATCTATATCTGTTTTATTTACTAGTATTGAATATTCTCATATTTCTGAATGAATTTTTTGAAAATCGCTATTACCTATTCTCATAAAAGGGAAACAATGTATGTGTGCCAGAAAAAGGAAATAGTCCCTGGGAGCCTGTATTTGGGGGGTGACTCCAGACCTCCCATCTAAACCTTTCCAGCAATCTCTCTGCCCTCGTCAAAAGAATGAAACCATTTCGTCATCTATAGTCTACTCTTTGCTGCACCCACCATACACTTCAACGCATTGTTTATGAATATCAGATGGTGATACATTCCTGGTTCATAGAAATCGTATCACGGCTCGCACCTCTGTGCGGAAGCACTTCTCAAGATATCTTACCATTATTGTCGCTGTTTCAGGTCTCGGTACTAACACTATCTGTAAGAACGACCGGTTTGAGACAACTACTGTTATCTGCCTCCACACTGGTTAGCAATATTCCCATCTACAATTTTTACTTTCCAAATACCGCTGCTTCTAAACTATTTTTTTTATCACTTCATGTATTAAAATATAAATAGATCAAATTTCTTTTTAAAGAAATTTTGAAATGTAATATTATTTTTAAAAATTAAAAGATGCATAATTTTTTAAAAAATTCAATATACTTTAGGTTAATCTTTTTTTAATTTTTTCTCTTAATTCTTCCATTTTATCTAATATAAATTTATTTAGAATAAAATTGTGTATAATTTTGTAATTTCAATTGAATGATAATTTTTTATAAAAAATTTATCCACACTCAAACGAGTTTTATGTGTTTCGTAACTAAAATTGATTTTTAACTATCGAAAAAAAACTTTAAATATAAAATGAGTACCTTATTTTCTTTAAATGCTTGTACCTATTTATCTTTAGTACCTTATTTTCTTAAATCTTTATTATCAATTATATTTAATTTCTTAAAATTTAAGACAACTGGAATGTTTCAAAGATATTTAAATCAAATTATAATATCATTTCGAGGAAAGTAATAAAAATGTACGTTTTAAAAAAATTTTGGCCTTTGAAATATTTATTTTGTTGAACAATATATTTTATAATACTATTTTAGTTGAAAATAAAAATAATTTTTTGAGCAACCTTTAAAAATAAAGTTTCATGTTTCTGTTGACTCCAAGTCCTTAGCCAAAACGTAACAAGCAAAGCATTTGCTAATTTAGGAATTATTTGACCCTAAGAAGTACACACTTTTTAACACTATGCTCTCCACATGTCTAACCGGAATTCTATTATTTGTTGGTAGCTGGCGAGTTTTCGAGATTTTCATGACATCATAATTTTCCTTTCCATGAAATTTCAGAATTGCGGGGAATGTCACGCTTGTGCTTGACCTCAAGGTTCTTAACCTCCAGACATAACAGAATAGAAGAACGGCAAAGGGATTACTTAGAAAGTGTTTTGATGAAATAAATAAATAAATAGCTAGAACATATTATTTTCATAATATAAATAATGCTTAATGGCATATAAAAAATAATTCATAAAATAAATAAATATTCGTATAGCACCAACATGGTATCACCAGACGGTATAATGTTAATAAAATGGTCAATTTAGTTTAATATGTTTATGATTTTCTTAGTTTAATCTTTTATTTATTTAATCAATTTTATTAAAATGTATTTATTTTTATTTCTCTGTAATAACTCCAGGTTGCCTAGCATCTTCACTTGCATACAATAATATTTAAATTTTTCTCGACAATTTTTTAACCTATAATTAAAGTTTTCAAACACGATGAAGAAGTTCCCTTTTTCTATTGGGCTCAGTGGGTCAACCTTATAACTAAAATGAATTCTGGCCATAAGGATTAACCCATTCAACAATCCCTTGGATAATTCATTAGATAAGGAATCAAATACAATGCATCCCTCCCAAAACTAACTCGGGTAAACTCCACATCACACAAAGCAGAATGATCATCAACTTTAATTAAAATCATCAAGGTAATTAAACTACACGAAGAATACGAACCGAACCCTGAATGTAGCCACACCAAACAACGATGTACAGAGTCTAATAGCTAAGCCATTAACACCCTAGCTTTGTGTGGAAGCAATCCTGATTTTTAAAAAATTCCACCCTCCTTCCCAAAGATCCTCCTAAAACTTTCAGAAAAGTAAAAAAACAACAACAGAGAAACCTTCTCGTGTCTTTCATTTAGGCATTAGTTTTGCGTTCAAAAAGACCCTAGGAACAAATTGGACCACCTACGTCAAAGACCCTTAATGGTTAAGACACAACAGAATGAAGTAAAAGTACTGCATAGGTACACGTGGCTTATATAATGTTCGTCTGGTAGTCCATTTAGATGTGATACTTCAAAAGAATGCCGCCAGCCAGAATTCGGGTAAAAAACGGGCAGAAAACAAAGAAGATACTGCAAAGAGGGAGAAAGGATGTAATGGAAAGAGTAAGAGGGCTGGTGGGAGGGATGTGCGTATGGAATAGGAAGAAAGTGAGTGCAATGTGCCTGCTGTCTCTCGTAATACATTGCTGCATAATAAGATTCAGCTAAGCATGAAATGTAATTTGGTTAAAAAATATTGCGAGTATCTATCTTTTTGCGTTTGGATGTGGAACAGAGCTATTTGTGCAAGAACAGTGAGATTTGTTTGGAATTTTTGTTTAGATTTCTTCTTTTCTCTTTATGAGTTAGATACTTATTTTTCAAAAGGTTCTGGTACATAGTAAATTTAGGTTCTTCGAGGTTATTGTTGCGAAAATAACATTAAAAGAACTTCAATGATATTTTAAAGAAGATACATTTTAAAAAAATCCAAAAACAAATGTTAATTTTTACTTAGTTCTATTTGAATATTCATTCATTTATAAAAGCGTACACCACGACGTTCAGAAACTTTCAATTCATCATCCTAATTGAAATTTAATCATAATTATAATTCAATATAAACATAATCATAAATCTTAATTGAATTTGTAACTCCCGTTCCCAATTTTAAATAAAATAATTCTTAAAGTAATTTGGAAAGATTTATCTTTTATTATTATTTTTTATCATTATTTAGTGGACTGTACAAGTGTTGAGACTAGAAATTTCTCTTATAATTTAAAGATAGTACAAGAAATATTTTTGTTTTTCAAAAATAACCTTTACGAAACACTATACTGGCATATATGATACTGTATACTTTATATACATTTAAATATAATCAGTTTTGAATTCCAAAATTTTTAAACAAACAGATACGTGTTTGTAAATTAGGAAATTCATTCTTAGGTTTAGATAGTCTGATTTGTTTTCTATCTTCGGATGTTTATATTTCATTTCAAAAATATCGAATCAGTATGATAATAGCCTATACAGTGATTTTTAAAAGAAATTTTGCTTAATATTATTTGTTTCCGGACATTTACAGAAGTTACTTATAAATTTAGAAAATATTTTAGCATCAAATTTTTATAAATGTTCGGTGTATTCTTGGAAATATCTGGAAAAGGTATTAAGAAATATAAAATCATTCTCAGTAAACAAATTTACAGTATTTCATTCGATTAAATTAGATATATGATTTTGCAGAAGTTGCTAGTGCATATTAATAAGGATTTTGGCCTTGATTTTAAAAAAATAATAATTGTGTTCCCCCTATAGGAAGATATCTAGTAATATATGAAGTATGTTATGAAGAAAAAAAAATCGTTTACGATAAAAATAAATATTTTTAGATAAATTACATATTTGTTATTTCCAATATAATTGCTCTTCTTCAAATATTTAATCAATGGTAAAAAAATATTTTTGAGAATGGTTTATTTTGTAATTCTCATGACATAAAATACGCGGTAATATTAATTAATCAAGAAATGATGTAGTTTTTCTAAACATCCAAAAAGAAAATACAAAAAACAAAAGCTGCATGTATTTCTTTGTTTTATAAGTTATGTAAGAATGAAAATAAAACAAAATTCAAATTCTCTAAGATTTGTTTTAAATTTATTTTTATATGTTGGAAATTTCTTTACCATCAACTTGAATGTGATTCTCGTATATTTTTTTAAGTTTTAACAAACCATCTAATTAAATTATCTCTTTCCTGTTATGGCTAAGATATATCAAATAATGGGTAATCTAACTAGAAAAATGGCTATAATATTAAACATTAATCATAGCAAAGGAAATGTTAAATATAATGTTTAATAAAGATGTGATTTAATTAATTAAACTAAAACAAGAAATGGGATAGTAATCTGTTACTCAGTAGCTTAGAAAAAAGTTTTATATATATAAAAGAAAACAATAAAGAATGAAATTATTAGATCATTCAAAAAATCAAAAAGTTAATGATTTACAGTAACATAATTTATAAATAAATTGGCGATTTGTAATAAATAAAACAAAAGCCACAGTTACTAAAACGATATACTATTCATAATAATCCAAACAAAAAACAATTTTTAATAATTAAAACAAAAATACTAACAATAAAAATAGAAAACGATTTGTTGTAAAAAACAGAATATTAAATATTGAAACAAAAACGATTATTAATAATTAAAACAATATATATATATATATATATATAATTAGAAAATGATTTTTTTTTAAAACAAAGCAAAAACGTTAATTATTAAAATAGAAAACGATTTGTTATAAATAAAACAAAATGGTAATTATGAAAATAAAAAACGATATTTATTTTATTTTGTTATAAACAAAACAAAAATGTTAATTATTAAAAAAGAAAACGATTTGTTATAAGTAAAGTAAAAATCACAATTATTAGCACTAATAAAGCGAAAAAGCGAAGTTTATCATCTTTCATCCCATTTCCTTAGTGAAATTTAAAAAAATCATGAAAGAATAATAATTGGATAGAATTTGTTTCTGGTAAGAGCTGCAATAATGTACGAATTCGGACAATGCTAATGATTTGCAATAACATAACTTTTATCAGCATGCTAGTGATCTTTTTTGTAAGAAATTGTATTTGTAACAAGATAAAATATATTATCTTCACTCAAAATCTCAATTTTTATTCAAAGGAGGAAAAAAAGAATAAATAACCCATCCATTTATGAAACAAATTTAGATATGGCTCTAATAGTATTCATTATTAGTAAATCATAAAGAACCAATTCAAATAATGTCCTATATATTCTTTTGTTGATAAATGCTTTAAAATTTACCATACCGAGATTGCTTTACAAATACAAAACCATGAATAATTTGCTAAAAGTAAAAATTGCAACATAGTCTCATTCAGATAAAGCTGTGACATTATTCTTATCATTTATTTAAATGCATCTAGAGAGATACCTAATGGATTCCATAGACAGAAATCGAATCCATTAACTATTAAGATGAATACAAATGGAAATGGAAAACTAAATTTAAATGGAATTGGAATGTATTGCGGAGGCGGTTATAGAAAATGAGACGTCTGTGGAATAGAAAAAATTTAAAAGCCTAAATAATGATGTACTTAGTTATAAAATATGTTTCTGTCGTCGTGTTATTGTTGATATTCTTGGTAAATATATAGCGGTATTATTTATTTCCTGGAATAAAAAAAATTGTTTAATGGTATTTATTATTCTTTTAAATAATATAAAGCCATATTTGTCTTCATATTATTCTAGCAAATATCACCTTTAGTTTTCGATTCTTACCGCTATTGAAAGCAAATATTATGTTCATTTTGAAAGTTAAAGTGCTTATTATGCATCTAAGTATATATATAACCTATATTCACAACTCGTTTTCTATGAAAATTATTTTCAGTTGCATGCATTTTATTTGCCATCTTAGAAATAACGAATTAAGAATAATGATTATCTTTTCAGTATTTTATTTCATGTATGCTATTGATTTGGTTTTCAAATTTATATTGTGAACAGAGAGATCATTAATAAATTAATTTTAGTAAAAAAAGGTAAGCTTCATAAGCATCAAAATAATATTTGAAAACTTAAATGTGATTAATTTTTACTTTTTAAAAATAAATTGGTGGAAGAGAAAGCAATGCTATCGTCAAAAATTTGATCCCGAATTTTTGATGGGTGCACGTATTTTAGAGACCGTAATTATTGCATCATCATAGAGAGAAATTATTGCATCATCATAGAGAGAAATTATTGCATCATTAATTTTTTGAAAGTTGGATTATCTTTCTATTTGTCAGTGCGTCAGGGCTATGAACTTGAAAACACAAACAGTAAAACAGATGAAATTTGGAATGCATTTTAGTAGCAAATTTGTGGATTTGTGTTTTTTTTTCCTATGAAATAGCAATTTAAAAAATTTTCACTTTAAGCAAATTGCCGAAAAAGAAAGCTTTGATATCGCCGAAAATTTTATCCTGAGTTTTCATGAAGGCACACATTATCGAGTTCAAAAAGAATCTAAAGAGAATCTATTGAAATTGTGGTTGTCTTTTCTGTTTGTCAATCTGTACTGGTACACGAATACCAAAAACGCTATACGCATAAAATTAATAGAATAGTATAGGATTATATAATAATATAGTAATAGAATAGGATTTAATAGTAAAATTTTATATTCTAGTGTGTGTGTTTTATATGAAATACCAATTTACTTATTTTTGCTTTCTTTTTTTCAAAATTCGAAAGAAAAAATATTGCTATTGCCAAAATTTTAATCTCAAATTTTTGATGAATGTATGCATTTCGGTGTCCAAAAACAGCGTTTTCAATTTTAGTTGTCTTTCTATTTATTAGAATGTCAAAGAATGCGAACATCAAAAATTCAACCAGTTAGACCAATGAAATTTGGAATACATGCTTAGTAGCAAATTCGTAGATTTCTGCAACTTTTATCAAATTTTTCAAAAAAAAAAATAGGTCTATCTATAGAAAGCGATAAATTATTTTAAATTTTTATATTTTGCTACCAAAATTTCAAAAATTTATTAATACAAAAAAAGGTTCCTTCTTCATTTTGAGATATCAAAAATTTACAATTTCAATATAACCAGTTTGGTTGGAACTGTTTTTTTAAATCTAATTTCAATTAATTTGAATTAAGTATATTTATCAGATTATTTCTTTCTTGGAATGAAAATGAAATGTTTTGCATTTTCATCAAAATATTTCATGTTGGATTTTTCTTTCATTGATCATGATCAAAGAGTGAAGACTCGTTTAATTTTGACTACAATTGGCTATATTTCTGTTTTTTGGAATTTTTCTGTTCCTATAGGCAATTTCATTACTAAGGCATGATGAAGGAATTTTAAAGGTAGTTCATTTTGCCTTTTCTTGTATTATTATAGAAGTCAAAAAATTCATTATAACTTTTAGTTTGAAGTTCACTTTATCATTATAGTACACTGATATTTTGTTGTTGTTATTTACTCAATCAAAGAATTTTATCGAAAAATTTTCTGAAATATTTTATAAAGTATGAATCATATTTTATAATGCACATAAAAGATCAATGCTGACCGATTATATTTTCTAATTTATAATGTCTTTTATGAATATAACTTCTGTTTCAACAAAAAAGTTATTAGATTAATTGACAGTTAGTCACTTTTCGTTTGAACTTGATTTAAATTTTAGGTGAGATCGCAGAAAATAAGAGAAATGAATAACACAATCACTGTGCATAACACAATGATGAGATTTCTAAACTAATACCAATTACGATGAGAATGATGTCGTGCCCGCTTTAACACGTAAAGAGGGGTGCATTAGCTTCTGATTGCAATTCATACAACTGACCTCCGTCCCGCCCGTAGACATACGGATTTAACCTCGCAATACTGAATGACTATACCGCCACAGTAGTAACATTTGCGGGAACTGTGGTTGAGTCCTTAGAGCCATTACCAACCACGGTTCAATCCTCCCCGCAGGGAATACGCCCCGTCATCCATGGGTAGGCCAGTACCCCCACCAATTATTGTGCCCACCGGGTTGGCGAGATCCAACGACCATACCGATTGCATCTCATCCTCATTTCGAGGTTCCTTCCGAAGTTTAGCTTCTGAGGGTGAAGAACCCTGAGCACCCGAGGGCAGAAATCTGACTTGTAACTCATATGAATATGACCCTCACTTGCCCACCTTTTACAGGGGGCGCACCTGTTCACCCTTTTTACTGCGGGCTTATTCACACACCTCACAGATAGAACATAGGATGAAGATAGAACACAGGAACACCCCGCCACCACTGAACGTATGATGAAGAACAACTATGCTCAAACCAGGATTCGAGTCCGAACACCAAGATTACGGGGAAGAAGCGCTACTCCTAGGCCAGGATGCTGGCAATTCGTACAAATAATAAATATATTTACAAAAACTTATGACATAAAAATATAGTCATGAATAATTATTAATATTCGCTAAAGATCAAACTACTTATAAGAAATAAAATTTGAATTTTAACAACTATTAATAACACGTCAAAGACAGCTGGTAAGGAATAAATAGAATAAACCAAGACATTTTATTCAAATGTGGGACAAAAGTTCTGAAATTGGTAACCACAAGCATTATTACTCACTAAAATATGGAGCTTTTTCCATATTTAGAAAAAATTGGAAAAAAAGGATTTCCCTAGAAGCTAATTTCTTAAAATTTACTCAACGAATTTTCGAAGTAAAGAAAGCTCCCATTCATATCATCATTCATCATTTTTGCATCATCATGTTTTCTGGTGAACTCATGTAGATGTATTCCTGCAGCAAAATATTATCATTCTGAAGATTTTTAATAAGATGAGCGATGATGTTCAGAATTCACTTCGCAGATGGATGTCCATCACTTCAAAAACTCTCATATTATTATTTTTACAAATTTTTATCCAAAGACTTCCTTATAGTAATTGCCATCAAAATTATTACCTACAAAAATATGGCACTTTTTCTTAGTATAGGAAATATTGAAAAAAGGACTTCCTTAGAAGTTTGTTTCTTAAAATTTAATCAACGAATTTTCGAAGTTAAGAAAGCTCCCCATTCATATCATCATTCATCATTATTGCATCATCATATTTTCTGGGGAATTCATGTAGATGTATTCCTGCAGCAAAATATTATCATCCAGGAGATTTTTAATCAGATGAGTGATGATGTTCAGAATTCCCTGCGCAGATGGATGTCCATCATCTCAAAAACTCTCACATTATTATTTTTACAAATTTTTATCCAAAGACTTCCTTGTCACAGTAATTGCCATCAAGATTTGCATCAACAGATGGTCAAAACGAAAATAAAAACACACCAAAAAAAAAGCAAATGATGATGAAGATTCGATAACATGGTAGTCACAATCACTTCTTTGCTTCAGTGGCAGACGACCAACGGGGGCAACAACCATTCAAATACTGCATCCTCCTTCCCACCCCAAGTCGGCATTCCCATTTCCAACCTGCTACCAAGGAAGGGTTGACGTTCCAGCCGTCAAGGTCCACGGGAGACATCAGAAAACAACCACCCACGTCAAACCCACGCGTGTTCCTCAAGACTGAGAAATATCCCTTTTCAAAGAGGGGTGGGAAAAAAATCCTCCCATCACCCCTGTGAACAAAAAAACGAAAGAAAACCTTAACTACATTCTTAATAAGAGCTGGCACTAAAAACATCACTAAACTGAATAAACGGAAGTTTAGAGGGGGGTTGTCGGGGAGGGATGGAACAGCCTGGGTGGTCTTGCTCGACCTTATCCCTCCCGATTTCCATCTTCCAATTTTTGGAACGTTATTGCTTGTGTTGTTATTTTGCAAGACAGGTGAAGAAGTTGCGGATTCATCTTTGGCAGCAGTTGCCAAGATGAGTCAGGCCATGTTTGGCCACACGCGAGAGGTGACAAAGATCTCGTTCATGTGTCGTTATCTTGCAAAGAGGAAGTGGTTTATTTTAAACTAAATAAGTGTGATTAATGCGATTTTAAGCAAATCGCGGTGAGTTGTTTTGTGGTGGAAGATGGATTAGTCAATGTTGCTTGTTTATAAACCATACAATTACTCTTCGAAATGAATTAATCATTCAAACAAAAAACACGAAGAGGTAAAAGATAACATACATTAATTTAGGGAATTAGGAAAATAGATTTTACAAGCTGATAAAAAAGAGGCATCCATTTAAATTTTTCGGAACTCTTTCATCTCCATAAATTCTCTCAAAATATTTGATTTTTTTTAAAAAATAAATATTTTTAGTCACACTAATGCATGCACACCTTTAACAGTAAATAATTTACCCCTTTATTTCCAAAATATGTTGTGTTGCGGATATGAAATGAACAAAAATACAAACATTATAAAATTTCGATTATAATTTATTTCTAAAGCAAACTTTAAAAAAAAAATTATTTCTGAAACAAACTTAAAAAGAACATAAAAAAATTATTTCTGAATCAAACTAAAAATCCCTGAAATCCTAAATTTGAACCCCTACCTGAGGATGACCCTTGAGAAAATCTTCAGGCCAAATTCATCTTCCTTATTTTTTATATTTTTTATTTATTTAATTATTTATCTTCTTTTTTTTTTTTTTTTTTTTTTTTTTTTTTGCTTATATGAACCTAATATTTTTCCAGTTTGGTTATATAATGAATACTATTTTTCGTTCATTGCTTTTCGTCAACGAATTTCACAATATATTGTAATCATCTAAATATTAGAGTTCGAGATATATATATATATATATATATATATATATATATATATATTATTAACACAATTTGTAAATTTTTCGCTCAATTCAGCCCATATTAAATTCATTCTAAAATCTTCTTTTATTACCTGATCCATTCCATTTTTTCTATTTAATTAATGAAACAAAAGCTTTGCAAAAATGCTTAGGTTGGCAATTCCCACTCTCCGAATGAAAGGATTGCTGACCTAAACAAATTCTTCTAAAAGATCCTTATGATTCCCTTGGCAGTGATATTGACAAGTGAAGAAAATCTCTATTGATATCTCATAGGATGTAATCTCAAGGGTAAAATTTTCATTAGCATTTTTGTGTTTCATTTCGATCTGTGTTGTACTCTACGCTTCTACTTATACATAATTCGTGCCTCCCGAGATCCAATAAAACGAACTTAATAATTCAATAATTCGTTAATTTATAAACGAACTTAATAATTCATTCAATAATTTAACATTACCATTAAAGTCTTTTCGTCTGCCTTCGGCAATGACTGTACTTCAAAAATTACTTACATATTTTTCTATGATCATATAACATCATTTCTGAGTATTTGTTTCAACACCTCGCCAACTCTGGTATTTTTCAACCAACTCAATATCATTTCTTTTCAGCATTAAAAAGAATTCCAAAAAATAACAAGATGACAGATTTTTCTCACAGTTGCTCGTGACCAGACGAAAAAAAAATCACATGTTCATGTTGAAAAGGTTGAAAGTTTTTTTCTCTTCAAAAAAGTCCCAAAAATACGATATATACAAACGAAGTACTTGTTGATAAATGGCATAAACTGTGTGAAGTTCCTTCAAAATGACGAAAGACAGCGACAGAGACGAGCCACTGTTTCACATTATCGCTCTCGCCATCATAAGGGGGATAGTATTATTTTTAGGGAAGATACACTATCTTTCCCCATTTTTCAGCACTTTCAGCAGATTTCCTTATAGAGGAGGCAGGTGACGGCGTCCTTAGGTACTGATAGCTGCTTTTCAATCACTTGGGGAGAAAAAAATGGAAGTGTGAGAGATATAAAGTTGATATCACACTTTTTATTATTATGAGATACGGAAAAAAAATTGTAACAAAAACTAGTAATTTCGTGGTAGATGAATTTAAATTCTCTTTAGATATCGGGTAATAAAAATTCTTGAAAATAAATTCATTATGAACCATTTAAAACATTAATAATTATTAAAAGCAAGTAATTAGAAAAAGTTGTAAGAAAGTAATATTAAAATTTACAAAAAGAAAGTAATTTAAAAGTAAAAAAAAATAAGCGGCTACAAAATATTACTTTATTACTTACGTTTCACAAATGTAAATTTTATCCTAAAATTAATGATAAGAATTTATGATGCAGTATAAATAAGTATAATGAATATTGTTGCTTAATTTTTAGTAAATTAAAAATTCAAAAATAATTATTCTAAGTACGATTAATAATATTAAAACATTTTACAAACAAAATTTCTAGCAAGAATATTAAAGATTCATTCCATAAATAAATAAGAAATATAAGAATATCAAAAATTTATTTTGTAAATTAATAAGATTTATAAGAATATTAAAAATTTATTTTGTAAATTAATAAGAATTATAAGAATCTTAATTTCTATTATAAATAAATAAGAATTATAAAAATGTTAGAGATTTCTATTATAAATAAATAAGAATTGCAAGAATATTAGTGATTTCTTTTATAAATTTTAAGAATTACAAAAATATTAGCGATTTGTTCAAAACTTAAAAAGAATTATAAGAATATTAAAAATTCTTATATTTCGTAGACACATTATGAAGTTCCTTTTTATTAATTCTTCAACTAGTTTCTCAATTCGATGCATTTTTAACAAAGCTTCATGCTATTGATATATTTTAGGTTAAATGTTTATTTTAATAAATTTATAAAAATGAATATACTTTCATTATTTGCGAAAATACTAAAGTTTATTTAAAAAAATATTTTATTAAAAATAACTCAATCTCAGATTTTTTTTAACCAAATGAAACGAATGTTCATTAATGGAAAATTATATTTTCACGGGCTCCAAATTTTAGTTTTCTTAACAAAGTTAATGTATTAGAAAATATATTTAATACGTTTATGGGAATAAAATGTTTTATAAGTTATAAAGAAATGCTTGTTTTTAAGCTTTAAAGAATTTATAAATTATTACTGTAAAAGCAATTACTATTTTACCAAAAACAATTCACTGATGTTGATTTCCAATTTGCTATAGATTGATTTTTAAAACTACATAATTATTGATACACAAAAATTATAGAAAAATATATCACCTAGATTTAATCTTACTTGATTTGGCTATCTTAACTCAATCAATTTGAATTTCACATTATTAGCTTTTTATGAACAAAAGATACCCATAATATGTTCAGCAGATTCCTTTTAGCTGAAATTGACACCACTCAGTCAGAATTTTTTTTAATCAACAGAGTGTTAGAAAGGTTTCTGTAAAATGATCGCTATTTACTTTAAAAATAGGGCTATCAAAACAGTTGGAGATGAAAAGGCTTTTGAATCTAATGATTCTCTGCAAAGAAACCACAAGATCAATCCGTAGTTGTTAAATAAACAACGGATGTTGACGGTACCATATCCGGTCTTCATCATAACATACAACGTTTGGATCTTGAAAGACTTAACTCGCATTGCAATCAATTGACAAAGGAAAGTCTGTCTGTTAGGCCATGTGCAGTAGGAACAGTAGGTCAAACACTCAACTAGCTGAATGAATGCTATTCGGCCTATGACGTCTACATCAAAATTGAAAGTCTGCATTTCATTTCGGATTTGACTTATTATATACTGCGCATTATAGGACGATAACTAAAAAAAGATATAAACTAGATGTCTAAAAATTGGTATGCAATCGTCTTATAAAAATTATAGATCCATGAAAAATTTTTTAACAAATTGTAAAATTGAAAGAAAAATTGTTAAAAAAAAGTGGCAAATTTATTTTTACTATGTAAATAATGAATTTTCTATCATTTATTCTGTAATAAATATCTAAAAATGAAGGTAAGTTAGTCAAAGTAGCAAATGGAAACACATAGATCGTTTGTGTGCTATTATATATTCGACATATTTATTTTAGAAATTACGTATGAAATTCATTCAAAAGATTTACAAAGAGTTTACACAAAGGAGAAGTTTAATTGGTATTCAGACTTTAGTATAACTTTTTGTATTTAAAAGATTAAAGTTCAGAAAAATGTTATCTTCTTGGCCCCCTACTACTAAGATTGGTAAATGGAGTATTCATACCTTCCTCCTACGCCACTGGAATGAAAGATGCTTCATTTTAATCATAAGAATTAGTGTAATTAGCTTTTAATAGCTAGGATAAATGATATTCAGATTATAGGATTTATTTTTCGACTCTCCATTTTCTTAGTTTAGTTTCATTATTCACATTTAATTTTTTAAAAATAAAATAAAATGGTGTCTAAACTATTATCTTTATAGTATTTCCTCTGATTGGCTCAAGAGGCATCTTTGCACTCTACCTCTTTTAAATTGAAAAACATAAAATGACTTCTCAACTACCTCCTTCGTATTATTTCCTCTGATTGGATCAAGAGGCATCTATATACTCTCTTTAGTTTAAAAAACACTCTACCCTCTCATTTAAATTTAATTTAAAAAACAAAAAATAGCGTTTAAAATATTACCTTTATATTGTTTCCTCAGACTGGTCTAAAAGGAATGTATGCAATCTACCTCTTTTAATTTTAAAAATCCTCTTTACTCTACTTCTTTTAAATTGAAAAACACAAGTCTAAACCACAACCTTTATAATGCTTTCTCAAATTAGTCCTAGAGTCATCTAAATATTCTACTTCCTTTAAATTAAAAAACACTCTATACCCTACTTCCTTTAAATTAAAAAACA
>JAPMOQ010013261.1:642959-675485 GCA_026543055.1 Argiope trifasciata
TACCCTACTTCCTTTAAATTAAAAAACACTCTATACCCTACTTCCTTCAAAATAAAAACCACCGAATAGCGCATGAAATAGTACCTTAAAATTTTGCTCAGATTGGACTTAGAGCCATCTCTATAATCTCTACTTTCTTTAGTTTTGAAAAACACTCTACATAGTACTTCCTTTAAATTTAATTTAAAAAAATACAAAGTAAAGTTTAAACTATGGTCCTCATATTGTTTCCTCAGATTAGCTTAAAAGGCGTATTGTATACACTCTACTTCTTTCGATTTTAGTAACTGTCTACACTCTGTTTCCTGTAAATTAAAAAACACAAAATATGGTGTAAAATATCACCTTTAAAGTGTTTCACAAGATTGGACTAAGAGGCATCTAAAACTCTACTTCCTTTAGTTTAAAATTTTACATTCTATTTCCTTTAAATTTAATTTTTAAAAAACACAAAATTAGATTTAACTCTCGCCTTTTCAGAGTTTCTTCAGTTTGGTCCTAAAGGCTTCAATACATTCTATTTCTTTTAATTTTAAAACACTATACACTCTCTTTCCTTCAAATTAAAAAAAGCACACACAAATTAATGCCTAAACTATCATCTTCAAAGTTTTTCCCCCGATTGACCTAAGATACACTGAGCCATTTTTGTCACTCCCCTTCACCTTGTTAAAATAGTTTTCGAGCAATGTTCTCATTTTTACAATGTAGAATTATTTTATAACTGAAACAATATGACCAACAATGGTTCCTTCAAACGACTCCAGAGAGAGAAGACATCGTTTTAAAACTTGGCGAAAAAAAAATCACACCACCTAGGGAGAAGAAGCGCCAAAAGAACAATAAAAAGTTACTCGAACCCGGTCTAACTTTCCAAGTAGAGCAGAAGTGATAGATTGACGTAAAGGATGTGACACTTGTACACCTCTCAGGAATTTTTATTTAATTAATTTATTTGCATTTTTTTTTTACCCCCTTGGAGCGCGTGCGCTCTGTGTTTCACTGTGGCGCGCATGCCCACTTGCTTTTTCGAACAGCTGGAAAAATACGATTCCAGCTTTTTTTGCCCTTGACAGTGATATGGGTTTTCCTTGTTAAAGTTTCCCGTTGCACATATTTTAGGAAACCTTTGATGGAAATGATTAATGATGGTTATATGGGAATGGAGAAAAGATCCTCATCTGGAATTTAAAAGATCTTATGGGGTAGATGGCATGTCATATCTGGATAACATATTCTGAAACAGGAGAGAAAGATTTCAAGATGCTGTTAAGATATTATTTCTATTACATTTTTTATCTAAAAATAGGCAAATTATACGGTGACGGATTTAAGCGTCTTTTGAGTTTAGGCAAATCATATTACTAATAAATTAAAGTAAGTTGATCACTTTTATTTCATAATTTGCACAATAAATCTTTCCACTTAATAAACTTATTAAATTAAATTTATTAAGTTGGTGTAAGAGAAAGTATTCACTATATACTTTCTCGTTCTGTAGATAAAATATAGTAATTGCCAAAAAATTCGAACTCGAAAAACACATTTTTGGAAAATGTCCGTCTGTTTCTTTTTGAAAAAAATAGCTTAAAAACGCATCAATCTAAGCCGATGAAATTGGTATAATCTTTACTTCAAATTTGGAGATATCTTTTAAATTTTGAGCAAAATCCTTTCAGAAAAGTCCGTCTATCCAGCTATTCTAATAGAAGTTAACATGATAGCTACAGAAAGAAGAGATGTAGATAGATAAGATTCCGTACACATTCTATTTATAGTGTAGATACCTATCAAATGTTGAACCAAATCTAATGAAGGGTTGGCCATTTGTAGGTTGTACTTTCAGCAACATATAAGTGCCATAATTCAAAAACTCAACGAGTTAAATGTATTAAATTTGATTTGGACTTTTGTGATCATTAAGTGTAGCTTTTAGGCAAATTTTTGTTTCATTCGATTGGAGAAACGTGTTTAAAATACTGATTTCTGATATTAGTAACAGCATGCCAGGCCTTAAAATCACCAAGGATGATTACATGATAAATTCGGTAAAAATACTAAATGCACGTCAAAGATTAATAATGTTTAACTGCTGTATGATAATGCCTCGCAAAGCGATTTCTTTGGCATAACACTTTAGTTAGAGAGTATGCGAGAAATTGGTGGGAAAACTATTCCCACTGGCTCATTATTCTAATTTTGAGGATATTAATATATTTTTTATTTGTTTATCTAACATGACCTCACAGTATTCACAATTGCACACAAATTACTTTTCCTACTAGAAGGATACATAAACAATGTCGTAAAATAAACATAAAAAGTTGCAGAAAACTATGCAATCAAATTGCATTTTAAAAAAGATAAGGTAATACAATAATACAATGTAAAACAAATAAGAGTTATACCCATGACCCACAAAATAATCCATGTACTAAACTTATTTTTTAGGAGGATACGATATAAAATAAAGATGGCTAATACGTTTTTCTTTATCTGCTTATGCATGTCATACAGATGTTCACAAAATAATTTATCAATTTTTTTCTTCTTCTCAGTAAATAATCTCATTTCCCTGAAAGTTCAACCCATAGTCACTATTTGCTTAAGTCTTCTTGTCCCATCCGTCTAGTTATTACTTCACCGAAAAATTTAATACTATCGTGTTGGAATTAACATCGACGGGATTCTCTATGGAGATTCCAGGATGGTTTGCGGTCTATTTCTTTCTTTTAGCATTTTTTCTCTCTCCCTTCCAACTTGCGCTCATCGAATTGGTTTGATGACTCAGCTTTAAACGCACCGGCACACAGGATTGCGTTACGTTATGTATACTCTTGTTTATGTTGAAAGTGATAAAATGAAAAAAAAAATGATCATCAATTTGACTGAAATTCAGTAAACGATTTTTATACCAAATTAGTTAACCTGTTTCTAATTTTCGGCAATATTTATTTAAGAGAAGACAATAAATGTACATATCATCCTACAAAAATACTTAAAAGCACAAAAATTTGCAAATTTCATTTTAAAGCACAAATGAAATTGTTCACTAGTCCTTCATTCCAAAATGTAAGATTTATATTTTAATTTCTATTACCATTAGTTAATGGGAATGTATTAAAAATGAAGCTCTGAGTCCAAAAATAAAATAAAGAATATCTTCCTTGCAATGTGAAATTAAATATTAAAATTTCCATATTATGATGACATTCATAACATAATGTTACTTTCATGTCATTTTCATGACATAAAAAATATAGGACAAAACAGTTTCGAAGACTTCTGTTTCTTAAGAGTTACATTGGTTGCAATATTATGAACATAAAATATTTTTTAAACTACATCTAGTTTCAAACTACAAATTAGTTTACTTCTGAAAGAAAGCATCTCAAAATCTTCGTGAAAAATTTATGCATCAATTTTTTCACAGATATATCTTTGGATATTTTACTCGATAACTGATACCCTAATGGAAGTTGCACGCTGTTTCGAAAATCCATCAAAGTAAATACAGTTACAAACACCGTTAAAAAATTCCATTTTGTTTTAAAACTATATATTCTCAAAAATACTTTTTTTATATATATTTACGGCTAGCTTCAATAATTTACGAAAAGGCTTTTAGTCCGATGGACTTTCGGCGAAGTAAATAAATATAAATAATAACCGACTGTCAGACGTGAGCATAATGTAACAGTATCATCAAAATCATAACTTATCACTCGTAAAACGTTAATGGTTTGAACCGTTGCCACACAACGGGACTGAAAAAAGAGGCAGAAATGGTTTTTAGAAACCATTATTTGTCCGCCATTTAAGTAGCTCAAACCAGCAATCATCGTTTGGTTCATTTCCCAGCAGAAGACTAGAGAACACTATAGAACGCGCAAAATAAATAAACAAATAGAAAGAAGTAAAAAGAAATGGCGAAAAATTGAAGATAAACGACTTACTCTGTTTATTATTTTCTCATCTAATGCTTTGTTTTCAACCGAGGCGATGTTTTTATTGAAACTCATGGGGAATGGTTTGTGTTTGGGCCCGTTTATTTATTTTTTTATGTTCCTAATTTGTGGTAGAAAACATTGGGGGATTCTATTCTTATATTATTCGAAGAAGAAAAAATATTAGCCTTGGGCAAAATAAAAATGTAATTTGGATCAGGCTGTCAGATACAATTATCAACAAATAAAAACGCCGATAAATTTTTTATTATAATTTTTCAAAATTCATAAAAAATAATTTAAAAAATTGTTAAACCTAGCATTTTTAAAGTTTTATACATAAATAATCACACACAGTAGAAAAAAATGAATATTTAATCATATTGTTTTAAAATTGGCGTATTTGATGTATAAATTGATGAATAAACAGAGGTGTATCAAGTGGCTTCAATTTAACAATATAAAAGTCGCCGAAAATGTTTAATATATAACTATACATTAGTTCAGGAAATTTTGAGACATCGCTGCTTTATACTGCTTATTTTTTATCTCCAAAGAGGATTCCAAAATTCAGTTGATTCGAAAGAGATAAAAGCTTTGAAATGTGGACAAATTTCAATTACGAAATCCTATTAATTGGTGAGTGCTCATTATTAATTTTACTGATTCCATGGCAATTTCAGAAGAAATAGGCTTGCCCTGTAGAATATTCTGGATAATATTATATTATATATTTCATGTGATGCAATTTTCAATAACCCATTTTATAAATAGAATCATGGCAAAAAAATAGGTTAAACAGAAAAAATGAAAAAAAATTGCAGATTTGATAAATTTGAAGTTGAAAAAAATAAGATGATGAATTTATGTTTATTTAATCCTTTCAGTATATGAAAATTTTTGTTTTAGTAATTTTTTGATCGAAGGAATGTGAAATGGCATCAATGTTCACAGTTCTTTTCGAATTTTCTAACAATCTTCCTTGATTAGAAAAGTAATTTTCGAAAAAAGGATATAAAAAAAACTTGAAGTAAATAATTAGTGATAAATAAATAAATAAGTAATGCATAATTAATAAAGCTATAAATAAATTCTGTTTCATCATTAGAAAATTTGAAAAAAATGAAGCATATTTATGCAGCTAAAAAAACAAAACTTCTCAATATTAGAAAACTTTACATAAAACCAGAAAAAAAAAAGAAATATATGTTCATTACCTGTTGCCAACTTATAATTATTTTATTTGTTTGGCAAAAAATTAGAAACTCAAGTAATATATCAAAAAAATTATTGTCTAAGTAGTCAGAATTAATAAATAATTACAATCGCACTTTCGTCGAATCAAAAACATCTTCCGACAAAAACTTTCCTAATTTCTAACTAAATTAAAACAATCTGAAAAAAGCTTCTCAGAATTCTTCCTCCATATTAATCGAATCCCCAATTTGTTGCCAACTTTGTATAAAAGTAATTTCATTATATTCCCAGCTGATGAGGATCAAATAAAAAAAAAAAATTCCATATGGATTATTTTAGACAGAATGGGAAAAAAAGTATTCTACCTTACGTAAAGCATCCGTATCACTTCCGTTCATTTCCTTTCAACGTAAAAACATGACACCCTGTGATAATAACCCAAGCCTTCCGTCATCCTCATTAAAATCACTAATTAATGAATTTAGCGATAATTCTTTTCTTTTTTCTCCCTACTTTTAAATCTAAAATGGCATCTGAAAAAAATAACAGCCATTTTGCTGGCAGACGATTTTTTTTTTGTTAGCTTTTAATGTTAATGTGAAACTCTCTAGAGAAGAAAAAAATAGGAAGTGCGCCACCTGGTGTATTTAAATAACACCGAGCTGTCTTTGGTTATTATTATTATTTTATTTCAATTCATTATTTATCTCACTTCAAAGCGTGGTTAATTGGGCAGATTTTAACAAAAGCCACGAATGTATACCACGATTTTTTTCAGCTGCTTTTATTTTATTATTTATACATTTTTTAACTTCGAGAAGTTGGGGTTTTCCCCATATCATTTGTGCAGCCCTATTATGATTCGAATGAAAGCATCATTCCAGTTCTTAATGACTTAATGCAGAAGAGGATGGTAGGATTACAATGCAATTATCCGGGTGAAATTTTATGCAGATTATTCAGGCTTTCTAAATGTATTACGATATAAAATATTTTACGCGGGTATTGCTACCGGATTAGAAGCTATTCATATGTGAATTGAGAATCGGAGTCCAAGTTACTGACTCAAAATCAGCTTAAAAATAGGAGACTTTTAATCCTGTTGAAGCTTAGGGGTACTCATCTGTCTATAAAAGGATTATTGAACAGTTTTAAGAATAGAAATTTATTTTAAAAGGTACATTAAAGCTTTGGAATATGCAAGCAACTGTTTAATGAATATAAAATTTAAAAAATTGTGTTGTTAATATTTTTAAGCTACTCAGAATTTTGTACAGATAAGCAAAATTTTGTTAATTTATTCATTTTTATTGTTTGAAATATATGATAATTATGGCGATGTATGGGATACTATAGATGACATAATTTTAAAAAAGTCAGCTATTCTTTAATTCCAATTTTCTTATGCTTTTTTGGAATGTTTGTCACTTTAATTTCTGCAAAATGTGTGATTTCAAAATCGTATTGGTTGAATATATCTGAATCAAATCTAATTATTAATGATTCCATTAGATTATTTACAAATCTTTTCTTAAACACACTAGATAATGTTTCACTCTGTTTTGCATATTTCAGTGGACGAATTTTCATGCATCAAATCAACCCGTGTCCTGATAGTTCATTTAAAAAAATAATTTTTTATATTTATTAAAAAATTAAAAATGTACCAAATATAATTAGAATCTGTGTATGTGCGGTTCCATTGCATGTATGGGAGGAACCCATGTTTACTTAAAAATTGTAATTTTTATCGAATTAGTAAATTTTTTAAAAATTTTCTACAAATTTTAATTTATTTAAATCAACATATAACGGCATTACAGTTTTCTGTTTAGTTTCGTGATTTTTGAGAAAAAAGTGTATCAGTAAAAGTGTCCATTAAAAATCTTGCTATAAACTTCTTCCTCTTGGAAACTTTTTAGTATGCCCTTTTCATAAACGTAACTGTCTATTATTAACAGTGAGATCGCTAGTAGTGTGCGATCTTTGGCGATTAATCATTGCATGCAGTATTAGTCCCCAAGTACTAGTAATTCGAAAGTATATTCTGGAAGCCTTTTTTCCTAAAAACTGAAATCAAATTCTGACATAGTATTTCAAATGTAATTACAAAATTATATTCCGAATTTCATATATTTAAATTTTTGCGATTTTCGGCAAAGGCATTTACATGGTTTTGAAAATACAGATCAAAGACTTTTAACCCTTTCGCGGATTTGAATTCAAATCTGATGTATATGTCTGTTTTAGATATGTGCTCTAAATTTAATCCAACTAGCTGTTTTCATTTTGTATTTAGCTAGTTCAATTATATTCGAACAACCGGAAGGATAAATTGCATTCGAAACGAATTTCTTTCAAAATTTGACAAAAGTCTCCAGATATAAAGTCATGAAACTTCATTCGTCAATAACTCCAAGGTTTTTGTGTTATTGTATTACAGATAAATAGAAAGACAAAATTCCAAAACTTCCTTTCTCGAAATCAGGGAAAGCTGAAACCTATAGATTCGCAAAAATCTCAAGTTGCTTGTTTTTTTTTTAATTCTCTCTCTCTGTCTCACTCTTTTTCTTTTTTTAAAGATTACACATTATTTTTCTTTGAATACCTCTAGACATATAGATTCATAATGTAGAAATACTTTCAATAATACGAAGTATTTAAAAGAAAACAGACTTATAAGTTATTAATTTTAAAAATTTTAAGATAAAGTATTTAAAAGAGGTTAGGTTCATAAGTTATTAAATTTTAAAATTTTAAAACAAAGTATATAAAAAAGAACAAGATTTACAAGTCATTAATTTTTGAAGCTTTCTATAAGGTAAAGTATTTAAAAGAGAATATACTTATAAGTAATTAATTTTAAAGATATCTTTAAGAGAAAGTTGTTCAAAGAGAACAGATTTATAAGTTAATTAATATTAAAGATTTTAAGACTGAGTTTTTGAAAGAAGATAGATTACTCAGCTACTAATATTAAATATTTTAAGAATCTAAAGAATTGAATGTTTAGAAAAATATCAAAATAAGTGAATAAAGTTTAGAAATATATTAAAATAAAGGTTTAACGTTTAGAAATATATTAAAAATCCATAAATTGTAACATTACATACAAGTTTGAAATCACAATCCTTCTACAACTCAAATATAAGGGTAGTCAATACGGGGGAACTCAAATATAACTTTCCTTATAAAATCAAATGTCAATAAGTTTCAGATATAAAACCTGAAATATGACATTTTAAAATTTCAAAACTTGACTGCCGAGAATTTTTTTCCTTGCTCAAACAAGACGAGTTCTAAAATCATCCGGTCAATAAATTTTTCCCGGATAGTCCAGTCATGTAACATAACGGCATGCCCGTAAGTACCAGTTAAATTCATATCTCCTGTAAGCAGTTTACACAGAAATCCGGTTTATTACTGGAATAAACTGCTCTTTTCAGCCATAAAACTGAAGACTGCACTTTGTGTTTATCTTTCGTTGGTTTAAGCACGCACTTGAAAGAGGAGAATCGTTTGGTAATTTACTACAACTCAACTCGTGTAGTCGCGATTTCATAAATCTGGATTTTATGCAGAAGTGAAGAGGGAATGAAATTTATTTTCCATATCAAAAATTTTATATTGTTTTGTTTTTTTAGTGAAATATGCATGGTGTTATTAAGAATTTTATTATTAAACTGTTCGTTGAGTCAGTTTAACTGGTTTTATACAGTTTACAATGTCTCAGAAAGGATTGCCAAAGATTAACCAACAAAAATTAAAAGAATTTTTTTAAAAGCATTGCAGTTTTTATGTAATAAACTTTTTAGTTTTATTATTTAAATGTGAATACATCGTAAAATTTAACATTTTTATAGAGCAATCTGTTCCATTCATATCGTTAATAAACACTAGAATCAAAATTAATTTCGCAAATCAGTATGAAGCAAATAATAATTTATTAACAGTAAAAAATATGCAATGTAAATTACAAATAATTCCAAAAGAAAATATTCGGAATAACCATCAACCACTGAGTTCAACAAGTAAATATAAAAATAAAACTCACAGATCTCCTCTTATTAATCTTTACCACAACCTAATGCAAAAATATATCATTTACGATTCCTTACATAATTTTTATTCATAACCTTATTCAACCACCGTTAGATCAATCGTTTAAACATTAATAGTAGTATCAAAATAGTAGTTGAGACTTCACATCCAATAATCCAGAAGCGAGGAATATTTGTAACTCCTCTCAATGTTACAGATACCTCAGGACGATTACGTTATAAATAATCATAACACAACTTGCATTTAAGTATCACACATCTTGCGCTCTCACGTTTGTAATATGATATTAAGTTAATTGACTGTAATAAAATTTGTTTAAGTTACTTGGCACAATTTAAGGCACTTGACTTACATCTCCGTTTAACCCCTCATTGTAAATGGAAATATTTATACTCATAGTAGTGAATTAAAAGAGAAAAAAATTGATGTTGCATTTGGCGATAAATAAAATATGGCCTTTTTTGTATAGGTTAACTTAATTTGGCAATCCTTATAATAGAAATCATCTTATGTTGCTCTATAGTTTCAATCAGAAACTTAAAGTACCGATTTGAGGAGAGTATAAAGGAGTTCTTAAACAAAGGTTCTTAACCTCTGGACATAGCTAGTGAACAGATTATAAGCATGGTAAAGAAATTACCATTAGAGAATTAACTGAGTTCTTAAATATAAGTTTTAATTTTACTTAGGGAAAAATAAACCAAAAATTTAATTTTGCTACGAGTTGCTTCTTCCTATTTTTTCATCGAAACGAAAAATTAGCATATAAAATACAAAAAAGTAAGGATTTTAAATCAATGAAAGAATTATTATCAGTGGCATTATATCATGAAGAAAAATATGTTGTTGCTTCTTATGGCAATTCACAAGCCCGCGGACAGAAAGTTGTTTGAGATCAAATCTCAGCCTAAATTAGCGTCCCTTGTTTTTAGCTACTTCGTGCTTCACATTCGTCTGCACAACTCCTTTTTACTGGGGAGGGGGGCATATTCACAGTATTCGCTGATAGAATGCAGAAGTGCAACCACGCTCGAGCCGGGACTACCCAGGTCACGGGGAAGACATGCTACTGCTATGCCAGGACGCCGACAATTTAATTGGTGGTAATAATAAAGAGCATTTTGATCTCAGTTACTGTGAAGTTGTGCAGAGGTCTTGGTATCTATGCAACTATACCATGGGGTGGATCTTGCAGCTTGGAAGGGTATTTGATATAACTCTTCTGTACCATTCTTTCTCGAGATTTGTTTCTGGCTTTCTCGTGTGGAATGAGAGAGACAGTAAGCATTTTGAGGCATAGTAAATGGTTACAAGAGTGGACAGATAGACAGAGAGACAGCTCTTTGAAGGTTTGCTCCAAACATGGATACGCATCAGTCATTCTTATCACAAAAATCTTATATCTATCTAACCAACCTACCACCATATTAAGTTATAGTGTTAACTTCCTCAAACATAAGAAGAAAAAAAATATTCCTTCATTATTAGAAAAATGTGCTAAAATATTAGCTAGAAACAAACAGAAAAATGTAATTTTTAATTTTATTTAGTCCCAGGAGAAATCTGCATGAAGATAAATTACAAAGATGCAAGGAAGATAATATTACTGCAGTTGGTGATTTTAAAATTTAAAATTATTGAATTATTTAAAATTATTTAATTAGTATAAAATTACTGAATTATTTAGAATTATTTAAAATTTTATTGTTAAATGCACACATACAAAATGTGCATTTCATATCGTCACAATGTGTTTCGGTATAAATTCAGTAACCAAACAATGGAAAAATTGCTGTAAAATATACTTAAAAACATTTTTTAACTATTGAAATTAGAGAAACTAAAACTGACATAAATATAAACCTTATCAATTGTTATTTCAATGAAGAAAACAAATTGATACTACTATAAACCTTATTTTTAGTTTCCAAAATGATTTTTATACAATTACATGATTAGGAAGGCGTTGTTAAGTAAATACATTAAAAACGTATAATTTTTTAATAAATAATCTTATTAAAAATTTTAAAGCCCTTTCTTAGTGCATACTATTTATCTAGGAAATATTTAATCGCCAAATTTGATAACTCTAGGATTAAAGGTCTGCCTTGTATAATGTTTTGAGTGATTTTTTCATCGTGACAAATTTATAAGTAATATTCCAGCTTATAAACAATATCAACCCAAATTAGCATGCAAAATTTATGACTGAAATGCACGCCTATAAAATTTCTGCACGCTGGAAACGTTGATATGACCATGCTTAGGGTACGACCTCCAGCTTACAAAGCCTCTCCAGTATCCACCATGGTTATCATGCTCCTTATTTACATGAAAAACGATTAAAAAAATCACTTACACGATCTAACCAGACCTTCATTTGCATAAACATGATTAAGTGGAACGTGTAGGCGCGTGGTCAATAAAACTTAACTGCAACCGGAAATCGGCAATTACTTCACTACCCCAAACGTTTTCTCCTTGTTATGGATAGGATTTTTTCTTGCTTCATATAAGCTTCCGTAACATTACCATTCAATGCAAAAGCGTCACATGAATATCCCATCGTATGATTTACAAGGCGAATTGGGATCTTGATGTATTGGATTGCCACACACGATGTTATGATGATAGAAAAAAGCATCAGGCTAATTGCTAGAGGCCGCAGAAAATGCGACGGTTGTGATCAAATATCAAAGGCAAATAGAAGGACTGTAATTATACTGTCAGGATGATCAAACAGGACTGAATGCTTAATATAATATTCGATTGGAACAGTAAAAGAATTCGCAATAAAACGCCTTGTTGCTTATCGTGAAAGGGAATATACTGTTGATCTATTTCTTTTTTCTTTTTTAGATCTAGACAGACTTTTGATTAAAGTTTTATGGGTATGATTAATTAAATTACTTTTTTATTTTGGTATGGAAGTAGATATAAAGAAATTGATTCATCTGTGAATAAAAATGAAATGTTAAAAATTTGAATTCCTAATTGAAATTTCAATTAAAACGGAATGCTTCAACACTGGTTTAACAGTTCTAGACTAATGGATGAATAACATAAAAAAGTAATAATTTTTTTAATTCAATTCCTACTTAAATCAGCAAAGAAAAAATTTATTCGAGATATTTTTATTAAATAATTATCTAAAAATTAGCAAGTGATTATTAAAAAAATGATTGATTTTCGCAAGAATTAAACCCGCATTCTTCACCTTCACATGAAAAATACCGATGATTTGACTGATTCGGCTACTGCCCATTGATTTCAATTTCCATTACAAACTGCTAAAACTCTATTTAAAGTATTATGAACATTTGATAAAAAAAAAAACTCTATTAACATCAAGTGTCATCCACTACAAGTTTTAAAAAATATATTTGAACTCGAGTGGATGAACAAAAAGTATTTTATTAAAGATTGAAAATTTGAACAAAGTGTATAAATATACATAGGGAGAGTGTAAACTAATAGTAGTAATTGAAAAAGAATATCAAACGTTTCGAAGAGGAATAGTTTAGATTCTTTTGTATCTGTATGTATCAATTTCTCGGACTGCAGTGGTATATTTTTTAAAACTAAAATTAAATATTTCAGGGAAGAAGTATTTGGTAATGAAATTGATATTGTTAACACTTTCAATGCTACCGAAGAGATATCTCGTCTTTTAGATACTTACATTGATCTTTGATTTTTATCTTTTCATGGAGCTTTAATTTAATTCCTCCTTAGACGTGAATGTATTAAGATTTGAAAAATACTCTTTTTATTGGTGTCAATTTAACTAACAATTTTTTTCCAATTTAATTGGAAATATCCGAAAGACGAGATATCTCGTCGGTAGCGATGAATATGTTAAAAACCTGACTTTTAAAATATAGGATAAAAAGTGTTATAGTGCAATATATTTCCATAGTTCATCAAAGAAAGTTGAGAAAATTGAAAGAATTCTTTTTATTGACCATTTAATTTGTCCTCCATAAGCATAAATGGAGAACAAATGAAATATGCAGAGGCTGAACTTTTCTTAATGGCCGCGTGATTAACTAGAGGGAAAGTATGCTACATTATAACCATAGAAAGAAATTCACTCTACTTCACCCTTAAAAGGCAGAAGAGAATATATTTATTTACATGTACGAGGATTGATGCAAAAAAAGAAGCCTTATAGCAATAGAAGCAGGATATAAATGGCAATTAAGAGGCATATGTGACATTCACTTCCACATAATTATCAAACCTGTTGAGGGATTTATCACACCTCTGGACCAATTTGTTTTACCCGTCTTGGTAAAACTCAGGTCCTGATATTGAGCCGATTCTCGGCACCTTTCTGAGCTCACCATCTGATATGAACCTTGTTTCGGATGTTTTTTCAATGCCGGGAAAAGGAAATATTCACTGGTAGCCAAATCAGAGCTGTTGGGGGAGTGACTGCAATCTTCCACCTAAACATTTCCATCAATCTCACTGGCCACTTCAAAGGAACGACACCATTTAGCCTTATTGTTTCGCCCCCATACACTGCAGTGATTTGCCTATGAGTGTCCGATGGGACACATTCTTAGCCCATAAAAATAGTATCACGGCTTGCAACTCTAAGCGAAGCCACTTCTCTAGATGTATTGCCATTACTGTCGCTGTTTTAGGTCTCAGTACTAACGCTATCTGCACGAATTCGGGTCTAAGACAACTAGTTCTCTCTGTCTCTACTCTGGGTTACATGATTTTCGAAGATTCTATCTCATTACAGAGAGAGACGAGGAAAGATGAGCTCATTTCCGGAATTCTTCGTCATTGGGTTTTCTCCGTATTAGATACTTTTTTGTTCAATTTTTATCACGTGTATGTGAATATCGAATCCTTTCTGACTAAATTATTTTAATTCAGACTGCAGGTAACCCAAATTTATTTTATTTTTAAATGTAAATATCCCCTCATATCATCTTTCCTCTCGCCCCTCTTTTGACAAATTAAACTCGTCCTAAAGCATGCGAAAAAGCGAGGAGGATTTTAGAATTCGTTGTCAAATAATATAAAATATCTTTGAGACACCCATAACATATTGTGGTTGCTTTCATCATTAAGGTGGTATTTAGCAAATTTCTACTAATTATTGCCTAATGTTGCCTTTAGAAAAGTATTAATATTTTAAAACAAAACAAAGGTTTAAATCAAGTGCTACAAACACACGTAACATATTTGCCGGTTTGTTGCCTCTCTCTAAATATAAACATGCAATACCACTCCAAGGCGAAATCGAAATATTTACCCTCTTGCATAATATAAACAAATAAACCCTACTGCAAAACTCCAGTAAGCGTGTGAAGTAAATAAAAGGCTGCGGTGGAAAACCTAAAAATGCCTCATTGCATAAAAGGGAATTTCGAACGACAGAGCAGATGGGGAATGATAGCGGTTTAAATTTTGCGAATGTTAGAGCATTCGGTTTCAAGGATTTTGCTTAATATTCAGATTGTTTCAAAGGGAGAAAAGCATGAACAGAGCATGATACAAAAGAAAGAAAGTTAGAATGGTTTCCCTTATAGATTACTAGCCGCCCTTGGCGACCAGCTGGTTCGCCATGAGTAATGGGTTCTAAAATTTTCAATTAAATCACATAGTCATTAGCTTTGAAGTAACTCCGGGCATTGATTGGCCTGAAATGAATATTTTCTTTAAGATGATGGACTGAAAGTTCTAAAAAAACGCGTTTTCCTAATAATATTCTTTAATATTATAAATCAGTCAGTTTTAATGATTGATTTAGAAGACTGATTGATGTAGCAACTTTTATTTAAAATATTAATAAAAATATTTTGTAAAATACGGCTCACAGAGCAAAGTATGAAGAAATCTAAAACTCATTATTCATAAATGCATTGTTTGACTCGAGCTACATAAAATGTAATTATTTACTTCATTTATATCAAATTAATAGTATTAAACAATATATATGCCTATTAATAATATTTTACAAATTGGCCATTGGAAAGGAATTTGAATGCATATCCTGTATAAATAAAGATAATTTATTCAATTAATGATTTAAATATTGCAAACGATCATAGAATCCTTTGCTTTGCAATCTTTAAAGAAAATATCACATATTATATTTATTTTATTTTATCCAGTCACGTGCTAAAAATTGCATTTCTTTTGATTTATTTGCGATGATATTTTTTTATTCGAACTTCCGGCATTCTTTTATTTTATCCAGTCACGTGCTAAAAACATAATTAAAATATTTCTTTAAAAATTCGTTAAAAATAGAAGCTTATGTTATAAACTAAAAATTCTGATACCGTTAGAAAGCTAATTTTTTAACCTTTAAATTGATGTAAAAATCATGTTTGTGCAGTAACATTTTCGGAAGTTATAGCGGAAAAACGTCAAAATTTCGCTTAAATTTTAATGAATTCAAATTCTAATTAAAAATTCGAAAAAAGGGCTCCGAGGTACACATTTCCGACCTCCAAGGTATACATGCACCAAATTTGGTAGCTGTAGGTCCAACGGTCTGGCCTGTAGAGCGCCAACACACACACACACATTGAGCTTTATTATAAGTATAGATGTTCTTTTCAATATATTCAGAAAGTCAGTTTTTTATTTGTAATAATTTGATGCATTTTTAACGAAATAGTAAATTGAATAAGAATGGATAGAGATATTTCATTTTTAGTTTCTCATATGCTTAATATAAAGAAAGTATAGTAATAGTATAATAAAAAATAGAACTCACGATTTTAATGAATTGCCACGTTTTACATCTCCCTGAATTAGAAAAACACATTTAAAAAATAATATAAAAAATTCAATTCTATTCCTACATAGGTCAACAAGGAAAAAATTTATTTTATTTATTTATTATTCAATAATTATCAAAAAATTATTGATTTTCGCAAGAATTAAACTCGCATTCTTCACCTTTAAGTGAAAAATACTGAAATCCTTACGTTTTACAGATGGAGCTACTTCTAGCTGATTTCAGTTTTCATTACAAGCTGTTAAAACTCTATTTAAAGTATTAATAATTAATTTAATTTAATGAATTAATATTTGAAAATAACTATAATCATCGAGTATCCACTACAAGCTTAAAAAATATATTTGAATTGAGTGGAGTATTTTATTAACGATTGACAATTTGAACAAGATATACAAATAAATAAACACAGGGAAAGTGCGAACGAATAACAGGAATTGAAAAAAAATGTCCATCCATCTTTCTGTCTATCACAAAAATTAATGAAAATGCTTTGGAAAAGATATTTGAAATTCAGGATACTGTCTTTAGACCAATATTGTAGATTTGTATCAAAATTTGAGTAAAATCTGTTCATTAGAAGTCTAGGTGACCGACTTAAGAATTTAAGTTAAGACGATAATTAAAAACGAAGAGGTCTGTATAAATAAATCTCGATACACAGATTTAACATTTATAGTCAGACATTTTTCAAATTTTGCACCAAATTCAATTCTTGGTTTAACTGTCATTCGGTTTGTACATTCAGAAACATATAAACTCAGTAGTTCAAAACGAAATGATTTAAATGTGTCGATTTAATATAAGATGTTTTAGCTACAAGTACGGTTTTGTGTCAAAGGTATGAGAGATCAAATGGTCAAAGCAATTGAGCAAATTGTGTCCAGAAAAAATCCGATTTTCGGATGATATTAATGCATTCCGCTGATTAATCACCAAATAACTCGCCAAGGCTGATACGATACACTAAAAATTCGCTCACATGATACGCTAAATTCATTGCAAAAAGTAACTATTTCTTAAATATTGTAGGCCAATGCCGTGTAAAGTGTTCTCTGGAATGATAAGTTTATTAGAGTATATTCGAGAAAATATTTGGAAGATTACTTCCGTTAGGCTCTATCCTTGTACATCGCAATGAAACATCGAAATTGTCAAAAAAATATATCTCGAAATTTTGATGCATCTTTGAAATGCTTCTTTGAAAGCAGATGTATTTTTAAAAGGTTTACCTGCTTTTACCAGTATTGCTTTTATGGGTTTGAGGGTTTTCTTTCTTTTGGGAGTCTTTCACAATATAGCTTTTGAAATATTTATCATTTGCTAATGTGGTTTTATTTTGGAATCGACTTCTACAGTATAGTTTTTCCATTATCTCCCGTCTGCAGATGTAGTTTTATTTTGGGGTTGGCCTTCACTGTATAGCTTTCAAAAAGAGTGAGAGATACAGAAACCTATAGAGAAATCTCATGATTGTTTCAAACCGGTTTAAACTGGTTAATGACTTAAATTAATTGAGACAAATAATGGCATAAAAATAATAATGTTCTCATATGATAGCTTGAAATTTTAAATAGTAGATTTTAATATATATATATATATATATATATATATTTATTTATATATTTATATATTATTTATATATATATATATATATATATACACACACACACATTGAAGTGACAAAAGTCATGAGATGACTGTTAATATCGTGTCGGTCCTCCTTTTGCCAGGCGAAGTGCAACAACTCGACGTGTCATGGAGTCTATAAGCCGCTGAAAGACCTCTGCTGGAATATTGAGCCATGCTGCCCGTATAGACGTCCATAATTGTGAAAGTGTGGATGGTGCAGGAGTTTGGGCACGAACGGACCTTTCGATAATGTCCCATAAATACTCGATGGGATTCATATCGTGCGATCTAGGTGGCCAGATCATGCGCTGGAATTGTCCGGAATGTTCTTCAAACAAATCGCGAACAGTTCTGGCCCGGTGACATGGAGCATTGTCATCCATAAAAATCCCATTGTTGTGTGAGTACGTGAAGTCCATGAATGGCTGCAAGTGATCTGCAAGCAGCTGAACATAACCATTTCCAGTCAATGATCGGTTCAGTTGCACCAGAGGACCGAGCCCATGCCATGTAAAATTAGCCCACACCATTATGCAGCCACTAACAGCTTGAGCAGTGCCTTGCTGACAGTTTGGGTCCACGGCTTCGTGGGGTCTGCGCCACACTCGAACTCTACCATCAGCTCGTGACAACTGAAATCGTGACTCATCTGACCACGCCACGGTTTTCCACTGGTCTAGGGACCAGTCGATATGCTCACGAGTCGCTGCAGGCGATGTCGTGCTGTCAGTAAAGGCACTAGAGTCGGTTTTCTGCTGTCATAGCCCAAGGAATACAAATTTCGCACACAGTCCTATCGGACACGTTCCTCGTACGTCCCATATTGATTCCTGCAGTTATTTGACGAAGTGTTGCGTGTCTATTAACATTGACCATTCTACACAGACGTCGGCGGTCTCGGTCGTTAAGTGCAGGTGGTCACCCACTGCTCTGTCCATGATGGTATGTGATGCCTGAAATTTCATACTCTCGGCACACTCTTGATACTGTGAATCTCAGAATGTTGAATTCACTAACGATATCCGCAATGGAATGACCCATGTGTCTAGCTCCAACTAACATTCCACGTTCAAAGTCTGTTAATTCTCGTCGTGCCGCCATAAATCACGAAAAACCTATTCACATGAATAACCTGAACACAAACGAAAGCTCTGGAAAACGAACTGCGCATTTATACTTTTTCGCTGCGATACTACTGCCATCTGTATATTTGCATATTGCTATCCCATGACTTTGTCACTTCAGTGTATATATATATATATATATATATATGTTTAATTCATAAAAATAGTTTATTTATTATTATACTTTTGTTGTGTCACGTGATTTTGAAATCTGCTTGCTTTTTTCAGTGTATTCAACCCCTTAAAACTTTCTCCGAAGCCATTTTTTTCTGTACAATTTTTGTTTTTCTTGATGGCTGCTACCAATTTTCTGAGGCTTTTTTGGTCCTCTATAGTTTAAAAGCGCATAAAAATTATATTTTATTCAGATATTAGGCTAGGATTCACAATTTTCTATGTGTTCTTTACTGAATTAGTATTTTTCAGGAAAAAAAAGTACTTGCAGAGGTAATGTTGATAGCCTTTTTTGCTTCAATGCTCAAAGATTACGTTACATATGCATACGTTACACATCAATTAAATTGACGATAAACATTCAAATGAACATGAAGTTAGAGCTAACCAATCAAAATTTAATACAACAGAAGTTTAGCAGTGGATTTCGATAAAACAATACCTTGTGACTTCTGTATTGAAAAGTATCTGCAAATATGTCAATTCAAAATATTAAGTCTTGTTATTTAGTTATAAATAATCCATAAAATGTTCAATTGGATGAATTACAAAATTATTTTATATTATTCAAATCATGTGAATAAAAGTGCAGGTAGTGCATTTTCATGTGAATAAAAGTGCAGTTCGTTTCTTTTAAAAAGCATATTGGACACTAATTTTTCGTTAGTGAGAAGCATTTTTTTATCGCAGAAATTGTTAAAAGAATAATTTTAAATGTTATCAATGTTTGAAATTTATTATTTGTTTAGTACTTATCATAATAAAAAAATTCTTAAATGCGGTGGTAAATTGCTGTAATTGCTTTTAAAAGAATTTGACTGGTTTACTTCTTAAAAAATAATTTTAAATACAATCAATAAAAACACATAAACTTTCATTAAATTACATCATTAAAAATTCAATATAATTCAATATAATTATATTTATAATGGTGATTTGCTTTAAAAAATAGACCTAAATGGAGAAACTAAAACATTTATTACGGTGTATAAAACTAGTTTCGATCAGACCTTCATGTAGCGCATTTCCTTGGGCAATAAAATATATAATCAGTCATTAAGGATCCTAGAAATAAGGCAATGAATAGTACAATTCATAAACATTATTGCTTAAAAACTGTTCATTTCAGTGTAAGAAACAGATTAACAGTTTATTACGTGTGCATGCAAATTAACAATTTCTGGCGTATACATACACATTAAAAGTTTATTACATAACATAACGCCATCTTGCGTCAACGGTGCCTATAACATTAAGTTATCTAACCGGTTAGAAGGGCACAAAATGGAAGGAAAAAAAAGGAAGAAAGAGATAAAAAATAAAGAAAGATAGAGACGACAAACCATCCAGGTATCTCCAGAGAGAATCCCATAGGTGTCGAATCTTACACGACTACATTCAGTTTTTGGGTGAGGTAATAATTACATGGGGGGAACAAAAATAAGTTACACTTTTGAAGTTATATTTTTGGCTGAATATGATTGGCAATTTGGTTTCAGCTATTGTATAATCCTGAAGAGGTCTTGGTATTTATGGACATGGTTTATTATGGAGTGGATCTTGCTGCGTGAATGTGTGTTTGATGCAACCCTCCTGTACCATTCTTCCTCAAAACGTGGCTCTGGCTTTCTCATTCGAGTCAGTAAGCATTCAGTGGCACAGTGAATTGGGGATCCTATTTCCCCACGGCTACAGCAAGGAGATATGGCCAGATTAAAAGTTTATTGCATGCATATATAGGTTATTTCAAAAATAAAACATTAAATTATGAAACTCAAGAACAGGATTGTTCAAAAACAAATTATTACAGCGTATGAAACATATCAACAGTTTATTACATGTAACTACAGATTAACAGTTTACTTCGTGTGCATACAATTTATTACAGCTCATGAATTTGATTGTTCAAAAATAGTTTATTGCAGCGTACGAAATTAGGCCAGTGATCACTCAGAAACTTCATGATATGCATTGCCTTTGGCAGTGAAATGCCCAAATCAGCCACTGAAGATCCTACAAATAAGACAACAACTCGGAGCTGGAAAAAACTTATTTTAATATGGCTGTTGAACAGCATGAAACTGTTTTGAATCAAGACACCAAATATTTAATGTCGAAACAAACTTTTCCTTCCAAAACAGGCAAAATATTCTCCGCTTTATTACCTCTTTCAAAAAATAAACAGACAATATCCTGCCAACTGAAGAAAAATCGAAATATTTACCTTTAAGCAAAGCATAACATAAACAGATAAGCTCACCAACAAAACTCTGGCTGGCGGGCGAGGTGGGTAAAATACAGTGGGTGAAATGCCATTTTGCATAAGAGAAAATTTCAAACAGCGAAACAGATGGGAAATGATTGGGATTTAAATTTTGGGACTGGTAGGGAAAGCATTGGCTTTCAAGGGTTTGAACAATATTTAGATTGTTTCTATTCGGAGAAAACCCATCCGGAGAATAATGGAAAAAGAGGGGAATATGTAAAGTAAAAACTGATTTACGTAGTAGATTGTGCCCTTTCTATACTCTAGAGGGTAAGTTAATTTTTATGTCTTGTAATGACAACATGTGTTTTCTAAGGATAAAAAAAATATTGATTTAGAATATGATAGTTTTAAAGTTTTTCTTTTATCGTATTCAAAATATACAGAAGGAAAATATTGCAATGTATACACAGTTCTACATGTTTCCGAGTCTGAAATATTAAAAAAAAAATTATAGCTCCGATTAAAAAGTCTGGAATGTTTAATTTAAAATAAATCTGCAGAGATACAGTCTTCAAATTTTTATCGAGCTTTTTTGCGACATCTATCAACGTTTCGCAATAGTCATGAATTTATTTCAATCTTTCGGCTGAAACTAAATTTCTTTTTAAAGAATTACAAAATTTAACTTCGTTGACGTTCCAAAACAGAAAATGAAATTCAGTAGGGATATTAATTAAAATTTAAGTATGTATTTAATAATCAAATTATATATTTAATTATATGATTAAATCAAATTATATCAAATTATATGAAATGCTGTGAAAATATTTAGGGCAACTGCTTACCATAAACAAGCAAGTTAAAGTGATATTAAAGGTTTAGAAATTCTGTTATAGAAGAAACACTTTCTAGAGACCATCCACTTAGTCTTGTTATGAACATAGCAATATAATTAGAGAACTGGTGCTTAATTACTGTCATTTAACAATTAAGTACATTGATAATCAATTTTCTATACGAAAAACATTGAAAACAACAATTATTGTCATGGAATAACTCATGAATTTAACATAAGCGTAAAAAAGTACTATAATTGTTTGTGAATTTTTAACAAAAAAATCATCAAATAAGAACGAACATTTCACAAAAATGTGTTATTTGAACTCAGAAAGGTCTAAAATGTGTAGATTCTTTAAAATCTTTAGTTCGAATTCTCTGACGATTACTTTTTCTATACTACATACATAACAAAGTAAAAACTGAATTAGTTTACCATGCTATCGATTTCACTTGTTTTCAATTCAACTGAAAATTTATTATTCCCAGTTACGCCAATAATGGTCGGCTGCCCGGTGGCTACATTCGATTTCAAGATATCTTAATATTAAACTTCAATAGACCCTTGAACTTCAGAGAATCCATGAATTAATTCCCTCAATATGGAGACGAAGATAAGCAGTCAGATTGATCGATGTTTATTATGTAAGCATATTTTAAAATAAAACTTTTTTTTTTTTTGCAGAATTCCTCAAGGATGGCTGCCGGCTTCCTGGCTTAGGAGAAGCATGTCTTCCCCATGATCTGCGCATCCCGGGTTCGAAGCCTGGTTCGAACATGGTTGTTCTTCACTTATTTTTTCTAACTGTGGGATGTGCGAATGATACCTCCCCCTGTAAAAATAGGTTGTACAAGCAAATATGTTTGTGTGTCACCTTCATTTTAGCTAGAAAGATTTCTGTCCCCGGGAGCTCAGGGGTCCTTACCCTCAGATGTCATTGCATCCATTTTTCCGTGTTAACATGCACACGACATTATCATCTAAGGTGGTGGTACGACCAAATTAATATTATTAAAATAGTAGTTGAATGGTTTATGAAGGTGTTTTTTTTTTCAATAATATTATTATTAACCAGAATTATTGGCATAAAAGGCTTAGCAGTGTACCTAAAATACTTAATGGTTTCATGGTGACGCTCATAACTTTGCCAGATAGAATACTATTTCAAAATGTTTTAATGAAATTACTTTCATTGAGAATTTTTTTCTAATCATATTTTTAAAACTGTTTCACAATTATTCTGACGATCTTGATATTATCTATGGGGCTTTCTATGAAGGTGAAATTTAATGTTTTCAATTTTTTAACTCATAATCCATTAATGTGATTTATTATATGATATAATAAGCTACATTAATATTTTCTTATTAATTCATTAATAAGTGATTCATTATAATTTATTCATTAATATTTTCATGAAATATTTTCTTTGTAAATATTTTTAGGGCTCATTTTGCATAGTAACTAGTTATAGTGGTCTCACCAAAACTTTTTCGCATGCTATCTAATAAACGTGCCATGATAGAGAATGCCTTGCATGGTGGCATGGTATATAATAGCTTCAAAATTTTAATTTTTGGCGTTTAATTTTGGAATTTTGCTGAACTTAGGGTATGATCCTTGGCGAGTTATTTACCGATTATTCCCTGGGTTTGTCAATAGTATCCACAAAAAGGAATTTGTGTTTTAGACACTTTTTTCTTAACCAATTGAAACAAAAAATATGTCAATAAACTACAACTGTAGTCACAAAACTTTATAAAAAATATGATATACTTAAGCCTCTGGGTTTTTGAGCTATCACAGAAAGTATAGACCCAAAGGCAGTCAACGTGTAGTTTATTTGACTCAAATTTTGAAGGAAGCCTGTACTATAGATGCAAAATCTATATACCGAATCTTATCTTTTTTCAAACTTTGAATGAAGCCTGCAATATATATACCGAAATCTCAAAATCTATATACCGAATCTTATCTCTAAATCTCATAGTTTTGTAATTATCATGCAACTTACTACCGAACATCAGGACAAATGGACTTCTAAATAGATTTTTACAATAAATTTGATAGAAACTTGCGTCCTCCCGCTGGTGTGGTGTGGTGTGGAGAGGGGGGTGCTACTTCAGTTGTCGTCCTCGTCATCTGACCGTAGTTCAAAATTACGAGGTCCGTCCCAAAATAGCCCTCGTGTTGCTTTAAAAACGGGACGTTAATATAAATGAACTGAACTGATAGAAACTTGCAAATCCGGTGTAAAGACATATATCAAATATCAAACACCTAATTCAAAGCGTTTTTAGTTACCTTTGTCACAGATAGACGAACATCTAAAAATGTTTTTCCGGGCTCATAGAGATCTAAAAAGCGGAAGTTCTTCAATTTGAATTATTTGATGATTACTATACCTTCTACGTACTACTTGCAAGACAAAGTGATTTAAAAAAATCCAAATAAACTAATAAAAGTTTTATTAAAATACTAATAAAAGTATGTTTTCAAATATTATAATATTTTACGCGCTATTTAATTTAGTGATTCAGCCATTTACACACTATTCATTCATATTGTTCTTTTTCTACAGCGTCTTAAACAACTTAGGTATCGGCTTTTCCCCTAAAAGTGGGTTAGAATAAAAGGTTTTTCCCTGTTTTCACTGATGAAAATCCGTAAAAAAAAGGAAGGCGGGAGGATATCTTAAAACTTTCAATAGCAGTCACAGCAACAGAAGCAATGGGAGAAAAAATAGGCCATCCCAATAGTTCTAATTCTTTCAGAATAGCAACAGAAAAGGAATAGTAGCGCCCCTCAATATTTACGGCTCACATGGGGCTACTTTAGCCCCTTTTTATCTCAAAACCATTTCTCTTGTACCTTGTACCCCGGACCAGTCTCCGATACTATAGAGCCCAAAATATCTTTTCTTACTTTGCCACCACCAGTAGTCTTGCCTTCTTTTCTCCCCCCTCTTTTTTTTTCTTTTTTTTTCTTTTTGCCTTCCACCACTTTCATTTTCTCAGAAGAGAACGGATGAGCGTCCATCCCTTTGTTTTTGTTGCGTTTAGTTGTTCTCTTCCTCCTCGTGTCGCTTCGATTTCGCGACCAAAGCCGCATTTTATGGGACTCTATTTCTCTTCATTTTCGATCAACAGTTACCAGTTGGCGCGACGTTCTCTTTTCTCCCGTTTTTATTTTTTTTATTCTAGGCTTTCGAATCTTTTTTTCCCGCGCTATTCTTTCTCCTTTGTTCTGATGCCTTTTGCTCTACCTTCTCCTTTTCTTTTTTTTTTTTTTTCAGAATGTTCTTTTTAACTTCCGCCTCCAAAGAAATTGAGGAGGGTTCTTTGAGAAAAGTTAGCCGTTGGTTAAACTAGGACTCTCTTTTTTTTCCCTTGATATCTTCTTTAATGCAATGTTCTTCAGTTAATTCTGCAATTGTCTAGCAGGACTTGAAAAGAAAATCATAAAATTCAGACAGACGGACACTTTTGCAGTAAGAAGAGGCGAATGCACCCTGTAGAAGTATTAGTTAATTAAACTACAGGGTTCGTAAGTGAATTAGAATTCAATCATCTCTAACACAACAGCTCTTCTCTTAAGTGATCCACAGATCCAGAGTAGCTCAGAAACTTAAACACATCGACTGTTTCTCTTGGATTACGAATATGAGCCGGATTTGTACAGAGTATTAATTTAAAGTTCAATTAAATATCGATACTTTCTAAGATTGCAATATTTAACTCTTAGAATTCACCTGTCTCGTCTCAAGCATCATTCAAGACGGTATATCATATCAACGCTTTAATTATTTATTTTTACCTTCTCGTACCTTCCTCCAGGGGGCACTTCAAAATGAGGATGGTTCTCTCCACTCTTATGAATATATGAAAAAGTGGGGATTTAGATCCTCCAATTGATGATGGAATTCACTTCTTTACTGATTGATTGTACGTGGACGGTGATTGGTTCTCACCACTCTTAATGGTGCATAAAAAAAAGGTTGTCTGGATGATGATGGGACGTACTTCTTTATGGGAGGGTTTACTGTGGCCGGTGATTGGTTCTCGCCACTCTTAAGGGTGCATGAAAAAGTGGGGTCTTTCTCCTCCCATCGATGACAAGACGTACTTCCTTATGGAAGGGTTATACCGTGGCCGGTGACAGTCTTATGACTCAGCCACAGTTCCTGCCAGTTTTGCTGTTGGGCCGGTCTGGTAATTCAGTATTACTTATCCGTGTGCCTTTCGGGTGAGTTAGCGATTCAGTGATATGGCTTACCCTCTCGTATAGGTAAAATAGAGAATGTATAGCAACCATTGAAACATTTCGAATTCATTCAACATTCATATTCATTCAATAAAACATTTCAATATTCACGTTTCCAAACCTCCCTATATTTTTTTAAGATGTCCATTTGTGACAAAGATAACTAAAAGACGTTTTGAGATAGACGAATAAAATTCAGTATACTGTCTTTACATTAAATTTTTAGAGACAATCGATTTCAGGGAGGTTTAAAATGTGTTGATTCCTTAAAATATCAATGGAAGGGTTATGCTCAAGGTGCCACGCGTAGGTGGAAAAAAGCAACTCCTGTTATCTATTGTTCATCTCCATGACATTGAAATTAATTCTTCAACAGTAAAACTTCATTGTAAAAATCATCATTTTTTAATCCTTCAATAAACCAATAGTGATCTAAACCAGTGGACTGATGAATTAAAACCCATCACACCCACATAACCAGTTCGAATTTTTTGACGATTACTACACTTTTTTTCCTATTCTACTTATTATGGCAAAGTAAAAACTGGATTAGTTTCCCATAGTATCCATTTCACTGGTTTTTAGTTCAACAGAAAATTCAGTTTCGAAAGATATCTTGATATTAAACTTCAATAGAACCTCGAGCTTCAATGAATCCATGAATAGATTCCCCCTATATGCAAACGAAGATAACCAGTCAGATTGATCGATATTTATTATTTAAGTACATTTTAAAATCAAACTTTTTTTTTGCAGAATTTATCATGATGGCTCACGCCGTCCTGGCCTAGTGGTATCGTGTCTTCCTCGCGATCTGGATGTACCGGGTTCGAGTTCTGGTTCCAGCATGGTTGTTCATCCCTAGATTTTTGTCAGTGAGATGCTTGAATAAGTCTCCTGTAAAAAGGTTTTGTGACAGCGAATGTGTGTGTTTGTGTGTGTGTGCCATCTTCATCTGAGCTAGAAGTCAGACTTCTATCTTCGGGTGCTCAGGGGTCTTTACCCTCAGAAATCACTGCAACCTCTATTTCTGTGTTAACACGGACGCGATAACAACAACCAACCTAAAGCTATTGCGTGGAATTACAAAAATCTATTGCGATGGACTTTTTCACAGACAAGCCTTGCTCTGAAAAAATATATAGGTATAGGGTTAAGTGTGAAGTTGGGAGAAAAAGATACAGTTAACTCTTGTGTGGGGAAAAACAAAATTACTTTCCGAACAATGCACTATATTTCGGCCGTGTCTACCGAATTTCAAATGCATTCCAGATTTCTTTTAAATTTTAATTATATGCCCTAAATTGTTAAAATCTTCCAATACCACTATTTTCGAATTTTAACTAAATTAACAATTGTTTCGCCCAGTCCGAAGACACATCCTATATTTTCTCCGATTTATAACTGGAATTATTTATATGCCTCATATATTTTGTAACATGGATTATATACTTAGACCATAATGGAATTTATGCAATTTAAAGCTGACGAGATTGCAGTTAAGAGGATATTTATACAAAATGTCAAATTATGAAAACGTGGCCTGATAATAATGTATTAAAAGAGAACAATACTTATGACTAAATATGGCATTTAATATTTATATAACATTTTGAAAGTATTTTATTATTAGATAAGCAATGATTAAATAATAACTAAGGTTAAATTATTTTAATATATAAAATAGTTTAATCTGAATTAAATTACTTCATAACATAAAAATAAAAAATTATTATAATGAAAAAATTATAATTAATAAAATATAAACTATATAAAAATAAATAGTTTATATGATATGTACTGTAATTAAATATATTATATATAGTTTATATAATATAAACTATAATTAAAAGTTTAATAAATACTGTAATAACTGTAATGTACTGTAATACTGTAATAACTTTTAAAGTACTTCTTTCAATTTTTTTATTCGTATTTGTATTTAAGGCTTTCAAGAAGGCTAAATTTTTATTACACTTTTAAGTGAATGCATCGTAACTCAGTAAATTTGAGGCTCATTAAAAACTAAAAAAATATTTACTTACAATCTTTAGAAGCATAAAATTATTTGTATCTAACTTAGGAAAAAAAATTACAAATAGAAACAACTCTTGCAGATTTATATATGATTTAGAATTAAAGAAAATAAATTGAAAACGTGAACGACACTAAAGTACAATGTTGATGTGAAAATCAGGAAATAAAATCGAACAGCCAAACGATTCCAATTAAGGTAGTTTATCAAATTCCACATACTATCGTTTGCAGAATCTCCCACAAGTTTTACTGATTTGATTCTGGCATGTTTAATTTATTTTGATGAAATAAATTACGGTAAAAATAGAAAAAAATATTCTAGAAAAGTTTTTTTTAAATTTAAATCACTGATATTGGTTAAAATCTACATATCACTGATATTCGTTAAAATCTGCAAGACATTATCCATTGCGCTAATAGGATGGTTGTTGATGTTGCTACTGAAATCCATTTAAATGATTTTTGAAATAGTTTTTATCAATCCTTACTCAATGTTGGCAACATTTGGCGTTTTCAGTTTTTAGAATGATTTCCTAATAAAACTTAGTAGAATTTTGTATAGTCGAGTAGTGTTTGTCTTGAAAACTATTCGTCTAATTTCTTTATTATTGAATTAAAAAATATTGAATTAATTATTTGATAAAATCAAAAACAATTGAATAAATAAACGCTTTACTTAAGATTATAATAGTTTGTTTCTCTAAAATATAAAGAAATATTTCTGTTGATATCAGATTCAGTTACCAAAGAAAAAAAATATCTCAAACGATTATTCCCAAAATCGTTTGCAGATTTACAATATTCAATGCGGATGCATCAAAATTAATTCTTTCTTTGTTCCTTCGAATATTCCAGAGATATGCCTCCCCTGTCTGTATTTCAAATTCTTTTATCTGTGTCAACCACTTGGGAATACCCCTTCCCCGCATTCAATTTCGAACACAAAAAACTTATAAAATGAATCTTCCCAACCCCTTTCCAAACATTATTATTTTAATATAGGATATTTCCATGGATATTACGCTTGAAAAAAAAGCTATGGCAAGGTGTTGGAATTCTGAGTTGTATATATGTAAATGTTAGTGTTTTCATTACGGAACGTTGAACAAAAAGGGTATGGAATGGAATATTCTAGAAAGAATATATCAGAATTGGAAGAAGGGATCGTAAGTATGTAACATCGGGGGAAAATAAATACGGAGGTTGAAAATTCAATAAAAAAATATCTCCCCCAAATGGCGTGTGAAAAAAAAAGTTCTGGAGATTTTATTTGTTTGTTTTTCATTACTTTTTTAATTTTAAAAGTAGGGTTGCATGCCGGGATAAAGTTGAAACAAAATGTTGCCATATGAAGGTAGGCTTTCTGACTTTGAAGAAAAGGTGCTATCTCTCCATACAGCTGTTAAAAATTTTGAAATTATTCTAAAGTTCTTTAATTAAAATGAGTTTTTTGAAAAGTTTCCTTGTGTAGCTGGGGATTTTTTTTCAGAGGGACATAGAACATAAAAAGTTTCATGTGCAAAAAAGAATAAAGTTTTTGGGAGGGGAAAAATTAAAATAAATTGCTTTTTAAAATTAAAATGTTGATTTGAATTTTTGATGCAACAGTTCGTAACTACTCATATTGTCTTAATATCCATTCCCATAGTAAAAGGATATTGACCATTCTTAAGAATATAAAACTTTATTTGTGTGATATGAAAATTTAATATTAGACTACCATTCTGAAATAGATTTTACGATAAGCTTTAGAGAAAAAATCCTGCACTTTAAAAAAATGTTTCAGCTAAGATATAATTAATTTATAATTTTAACTTCCTCGTATATAATAATAGAGAAAGTAGGTATTCCATTTTTTAATGTACCAGCTTATAATTTCTCGTATTGTTTTAATACCCATTCCTTTAGTAAAAAAATATTGACCATTTTTAAAAGCATAAAACTTTATTTGTGTGATATGAAAATTTTGATATTAGAATACCATTCTCAAATAGATTTTACTATAAGCTTTCGAGAAAAAAGATTACTTTCCTGTATTTTAGAAAATGTTTTAACTAAGACTAATTTACAATTTTGACTTCCTCGTACACGTAGAATAGAGAAAGTAGCTATAGTAATCGTCGAAAAACTAGTACTCGAGATTTTGACCATTCTGTACATTTTAAGCCAACGTGAGTTCCAAAAACACATTTTTTTGGAAAGAATCAGTATATTTATCTATCTAAGATCAAGATTACCCAAAAATGCTTTGATTCCAATGGATGAAACTGGGCTTGTGGTCATTATAATAAAATAAATTTATAGATTTTGATCACATTTTAAGCAAAATCTGCAAAGAGGAAATCTATCTGAATGTTCGAATATTAAATAACGCAATAATTACAAAATGAAAAGAATTAAAAAGCATTCGGTATACAGATTTAAGATCTATTGTGTAAATATCTGTGATATTTTGAACCAAATCCAATAAAATATTAGTCATCAGTTGATCTGCATTTTCCGAAGCATGTAAAATTGATACCTAAAAAGGCAATGACTTAAATATACCAAATTTGGTGTGGGATTTTGTGACTATAATTGTAGATATGTGTCTAATTTTCGTTTCAATCAGTTAAAAAAAAACACGTTCTAAAACACGAATTGATTTTTAGGTTTTATTAATTGCATGCCAAAGATTAACCGCCAAATAACCCGCCAAGTGTTTCGCGATTCAGTAAAAATGCTATATTCAATTCAAATATTTATATTCCTTAACTATTGTACTCCAATACCATGAAAGACGTTTTCTGGGCTAACAGATTTATTAGTGAGTATGTGACAAAGTTTTGAGAATGTTACTTTTGATGGTTACTGTATATAACATCCAATCTTTGGTGATTAATCCTTGCATTAATTTAATAAACAAGTATTAAAAAATTAAATATATATTTTGAACATTCTTTTTTTCCCTGGCTGACCGAAAACAAAAGGCCAAAATCTAGGCTTACAGCATTTTTGAATTATTGTTTTTGCAAACAGATAGAATTCCAAAAATGTGTTTTTGAAATTCAAAGAGATCTGAAGCGCTGAGATTTTTTAAAATCTTGAGCTCGTATTTTTTAATAAATATGATAATTTTTATTCGATTACTTCGTATATAAGAATATCTATATATCAAACTGTTCTTATCACCGAAGAAATTTTAATTATTATTAATTCCTTATTTTATTACTTACCAGCGGGTGACCGAGCTCCGCTCGGAGAAAATAGGTATCGAAGCTAACTCGAAGATTTAAATTTTCAATTGTGATTTATTAAAACAACACATGCCATAAGAAAATTTGTGAAACCGTTGGTGAAAAGATAACCGGTTAAAGTGCACCATTGTAAACTATTCTAAACAAAGTAAGAGTTTGGAAAGGGAACTATTCTATTTAAAGGTAAAGATTGAAGTGTGTTGAAGTTCAATATTTTTGACAAATTTATTTAGAAAAACCAAACATATATACATACATAAGAAACATATTATAAACCTATAACAGCATAAACATAAAACTTTATTAGTTCGCCATATTGGCTATAGATGGCAGCACGTTCCCGCTTGAAAATTTAAGTAGCCATTATGGCGAACTAATAAAGTTTGAAAATATCCTATCTGTAACTCCGAACTGCTCGACCATAGAGCTTCAAAACCGGCGCCAATCGATTCCTCGTGGCCAAAAACCCCAGACCCCCAAGTTTACCGGAGTTTATTAATTCTGGGGCGATTTTCGACTTGGCAACCATTCCTAGTATTATAGTATTAGATTAATCATGAACATTTTTATTTACTGGAAAAATAAAAAAAATATGTAGAAGAGATTTCAAGAGTACATTTTAAAAACTCAGACATAACTAGCATCATTATAATGTCTCTCGTCATTTTTTTCTCAGCTCTAGTCATTAGACTAAGACAGCATGTATCTAACTAAAGTCGCTGCGAAAACTGGGTCATCCTAACAGTTCAATAATGCTTTGCGAGATAAAACTATTGGGTGGAAGGAACTAACTTAAACTTAGTTCAGTTGAAAACTTTTCTTGAAAAGTGTACCACCTTCTTTAGACTTAATGAAAAGTATTGTTACATTAATTTAGTTTTAAACTGTTTCCTGCTCATTTTTCTATGGTGCAAATTTAATTATATAATATCAACATTAATGAAGAGATTTTTTATCGCTGTTTGGAATATTATATGTTAATATCTTTTCATTTCTATCGTCAGTTAAAATATATATTTCATTAGATTTTTTTCT
>JAPMOQ010013261.1:680485-691663 GCA_026543055.1 Argiope trifasciata
CATCGAATTTCATCAGTCTAGCTCAAAGTGTTTTTGAGTTGCTTTTAGCACAGACAGACATAACAGGCAGAACAATGTAAAGCTTCTAAAATAACATTAACTGTATCTATATCAAAATTTGAAAGTAACAAAATAAAATTAAGACCAAGATGTATGAAATTAAAAAAAATATTATGAACAATCATCAATCACGGCAAGTCAGTTAGTAGTCAAAGGCTGCTAGGGACTCATATTTGTGTTATATATTTGAATATATATTAAGAATATATATGTGTTATATATTCTTAATAATGTAGAATGATAAAGTAGAAGCTTCTAGTTGAAATGTAGTTTAGCGAGTTTCTTGCTGTTTTCGCCAATATTTCTGCATCAACAATCAAACCAATTAGTTCAATAAGCAACCCTTTTATTAAAGCTCTACTTCATCTTTTGTCCTAAGTGTCATCTTGCGTTTGAACAATGGCGGCAAATTCAAGAGTTACACTAAAGTAGATTTCAACCAGACATTTTAACATCAATTGCTCTTCTCTTTCTCATAACAGAAAGAACAGTAGCCCAAACATTTACTAGCGTATACTCTAATGAGTGTCTCACACCTGTTTTACGCAAATGGGAATTTTATTTAAACCCACAAATGTGTTTGTGAACAGTAATTAAGAAATATTTATCTTTGACCTGAGTTCATCATTTTTACTCAATCAATCTTGCAACCCTTGGAGATCCATCTCTGATATGCGATTGATACACAAGAACTAGAAAAACGGATATATCCCTAATAGCACACAAATATTGCACAATATTGTGAGACATTGATCAATATTCGCAATATTGTTTAATATCATATAATATCGCACAATATTGTAGAATAAAAGCGGTTTCGGACCGCTTTTTGCAGACTGACCTAAATTTTACATTCATGTAATTAACTGCTTTTTGAAGTCATTGCTTTTATATGCAGTATAAAGTACAAGCCAACAAACTGTAAACGGGCCGCGGTAGCCTGGTTGGTAGAGCGTCAGTCTCGTAACCGAAAGGTCGCGGGTTCTGTCCTCGTCTCGGCCAAAGACCGCCGCGTTGGCTAATGGCAGTTGGGGCGCGTTAAATATGTCGAGACTGCAAAGTCCTCCAAGTTCCCATAACAAAACGATACCTCTGGGGGTACTGAATCAGGGATGAGTTGGGCTCTGATTTGGATCTAAATTCTGACTTGCGGATGGATAAATGAGTGTATGAATGAGTTCGACCACCCCGTAAAAAGGGTTGTGTCGTGTGTGTGAGCTACAAGTCAGACTTCTGCCCTCTGGGTGCTCAGGTGTCTTTACCCTCAGAAGCTACTGCACCCCCTTTCCGTAAAAACACGGACACGACAAAAAAAAACAAAAAAAAACTGTAAACACTTTGAAGTTTTTGGTTCAAACATTTATAGGATATATAATATTTTAGATACAAATATATATTCAAAATTTTATTTATATAAACCTTTACGTTTGACAGTTATCGAATTCTTTTGCACTCAAACAACCAGATAGAAAGGCCTGCTCTAAATTGATGTCGTTCAGAATTTGATGGATATTTATAAATTTGGAGTCAATCCACATTTAAAATTTCATCCTTCTAGCTCAAGGCAGTTCTTTTTTTAATTATTTATTCACAGACAGACAAACAGACATTTCGGACAACAGTTTTTTTTTGTGTGGGAATCAGGAATGCCAGTAAAATAGAGATTTGTTAATCTCGAACTCGAATTTTTGACAATTACGGCACTTCGAATGCAAGAACGAAAACTATTGAAAGATAATGCATTTTTTCCTATTTAAATTGGTTGCCCAGTGTAGAAACAAAGCTTAATATGTTAATAACAAACTCTCCTACTGTAAATAATGCACATGTATATTTCAATGGCTCAGTTAGATATCATCTGTTTGTATAATCCTATTAATCTGAACAAATTTTTATCTTCCAAAGGCAAATTCCGATTTCAAAAATAATTCAATAGAATTCCTTCTAATAGTTATGCTAATAGCTGTGGCACCTTTAATATAAATGATTTATTCAAATATAATTCAAACTCAGTTCCTATAATTAATGGAATACATATTAAACTTAATATGAAAAACCATTCATTACCAAAACAATATAACTTATGTATACCAATATCAAATGATTTGTTATTCAAAATAGTTTTCACTACATAATATACTATATAAAATATAATTAAATAAAGACAAAAACTTTTAATGGAATGCTTGCATCAAAAATTTATTAAAAGGAGAGGAAAAAACTGATTTTTTCTATTGGTTTCTCGTAATAGTTAAGCTAGACACATAATTCTTAATGCGCAATTCAGTCCGCTTTAACCCAGAAATCGATACAGACAGAGACGTGTTTAATAAAAGGGGGGGGGAGAGGAAGAAAGAGATAATGTCGCCCCTCTTTCTGTATTGTATCCTAACGATATGGAAATAACGAACATAAATAACACGTTTTATTCTAAGGTAAGCACCGATGGGTCCCATTTATTGAAACTGGAAATATGCAATAATTTCCGCAATTACTTCGAAAATATAGTATTGTTTCTGTTTTTCCGTAATGCGTCCTGGCTTTTCAATGTCGGTAATTTAACGGTATAATGAAAATAGGAATGGAATAATATTTGTATGCATGAACGACTTTGTATAAATTAAAGAATAGCATTAATTTGTGTATCATAATAAAAATGGCTTGTTACTATGTTTAAGTTAAATAAAATCTATCTAACTGTTATTATCATTTCAATTCGTGCTGAATACTTTGAATTACCTCTCCGTATACATAAAATGGGTCAATGAATTAAAGAATGCTATACAGTAAAAGATCTTTATTCGCGGGGTATTCGTTCCATAAATATGCCGCGAATACAGAAACCGTGAATACGGAATGGTAATTTATATGGGATTATAGAGGTTACATTCATGGGTGACAAAATATAAAAAAACAAATGAAGTTTTTGAACATTTTGATTAATTATCTTAAGGTTTAGGCAATGGTTTGAAGAATTTTGTAGTTTTCTCTTGCTTGGCAATTTTTAAAAGCTTCTTCAATTCACACTGATACGCAGCAGTCGCATTAGCAATTTGCCTCTTAAAAATAAGACTTCTTTCCATAGACGGATCAATTTTCATACAGAAATCGCAAAGCTCATTTGACATTCTTAAACCTCCTCTAAGATTTTTCAAATGAAATGCCACGTTTCCAGTTATTGTTGAAGCCTCTTCTTCAATGGGCCGTGAATGTAACATTTCCTCCAAGTCGGTTTCAGTCCAATCTTCATCTTGCGATTCAAGAAATTCTTGAATGCAATTGATTCTATCTATGCGAACCCATCTCGTCCTATTCCATTCGCGATTTCGGCTATGTTTGCATTTAACAAAATACTTTAGACAAAGTTGTAATAAGATCTATTTTACTTTTTTTATTAGTCCATTCGACATCATTTACAAAGGATATTGAGTTGGATACCTATTGGAATCCTTTTATTATTATGTATGTTCTTATTAGATCCGCGAATAAAGAAATTTTTAGCCGCGAATATAGGAATTGGGTCGCATTTTTTTAATACGCGAATGAAGAAAGCGCGAATAAGAAGCTTTTACTGTACATCAAATACGTGAATTAATGAGATCGAGTTTAGGGTTTTATTTTCCCAGCATAGTGTAAGCAGAAATATTAAAAACTTGACAGACAGATATTCTCCTTAATAAAGAGTATCTCTGATATCATAAAAATCAATTCATAAAAATAAGTATAAAGAACAAATTTATTTTTTAACGGATAATGATAGAAAACCGATATCCTTGTACTAATAAAATAACTTTTAATAATATCTGTATATCCCTACAGTAAACAGGTAATCAGTTTAAGAACATTTCTCATAAGAAAAACGATTCTGGATATCAGTTTATATTCATAAACCCTTCTATACTAAAAGTAAACCCGATAAAACTGATACAAGTGAAATCGATACCGGCCACACTACTATATAACTTTAACAGCATCTGTGTAACTTATCCTGATAGTAAATCAATGATATGTTCTTTGATTTTTCGACTAAGAGCAACGTCTTTGAACGAATTATGGGCATAAAACAATACTACACTGTACTAATAAAGCAACTTCTAACCTGTATACACCTATAGTAAATAGAGGATCGGTTCATGAATTATTCGTACAAGAGTAATTAATATCTTTGGACGATATTTCGTAAAGAATTGTTAACACCTTTGAATCAGTATAGTTTAACGCACTATACTATTCTAATAAAAGCCTGGATAATTCCTTGCCACATATTGACCAATAGTAAAACGGTCATCGGTTCATGATCTAACTGTATAAAGCAACGACACTATGTACACTTCTAATGCACTATTCTGTCTGGACCAAAGAAATTGTATATATACCTATGGTATATATATAATTTATAAATATATCTATATAAAAATATTTCTATATTAAATCATTGATTGTGTAAAGAATTATTTGAACAAGATCAACAACTTCGGACGATTATTCTCGTAAACCAATAATGAACTGTACTAATAAGATAATTTCTTAATATGTTGGTTATATACCTTTAATAAATCGGTAATTGATTAATTAATTATTCGTACACGATCATGATATTTGTACGATTAAGTCTGTAAACAGATAAAAAATTGTAATGATAAAAAACTTTCATAAATTTTTGCATAAATCGATCACCGGTTAAAGAACTTTTATTCAAAAGTTTTTGGACAATTGTGCTCTTAAACCAATAATGCCACAATACTAATAAGACTATTTCATACAATATTTGCATATACCACTAATAAGACAATTTCTTACAATATTTTGCACATAACAATAGTAAATTGGTGTTAATTAATGAATTATTCGTACAAGAGCAACGTCCCGGGAAAAATAAGTTCATAGGAAAATAATACTGCTTACTAATAAGACAATTTCTTACAATATTTGCATATACTTATAGAAAATAGACGATTGATTAATAAGTTATTCGTACAAGAACAGCTTCTTTGGATGATTATGCTCTTAAAACAGTAATGCATTGTACTGATAAGACAATTCATAACATTTGCATATACCTGTAATAAATCAGTAATCAGTTCATGAAGTATTCGTACAAGAGCAATAATGTGAGCGATTATGCTCTCAAGCCAATAACGCACAATAATAATAAGACCACTGTTTATAATACAGCATATAAACAGTGGTCTTATTAGCACTGAGTAAATAGTTGATCGGTTGATGAACTATTCGTACATGAACAAAGTTTTCGAAAAGATAAGGTTCGTAAGTCGAATGTCAACTGCACTAATAAAATAAATTTGCAAAACATTCGTTAACTGTTTCTTAAACCACCTCCAATAATTAATTCCTGTTCTAATCCCTGGCGCCACTTATACTAAGCTTCATTTCATTTAAAACAAGGCTTGCACAAGCTATCTCTTGCTTCAAAAGTATCTTTTTTTCTGTGAAGTCCTAATTCCGCATCCGTTTACATAAACGAAGTCAAAATACCTCATATCTCAGCAAACACAGCTGATATAATACCTGCCTAGTCATACCTATCCCTTTGACTTCGATTCAGTCACGATTCGAAGCAAAAAAAAAAACTTCAGGAGGGGGAAATGTAACTACCTCGTTACAGGTCTCTGGCATTCCAACAAGAGTTACAGTCGGACATTTTCTTAATTATTTCTACCACTTCCCACTATATCACTGTGGATGCTTGTTCTAACAGCGGGACACTTGTAAGAATCAACTCCAGTGCAGGGTCAGATCCCCCTCAGCGTGTTCCATAATTTATGGTAATGTTTCAGGGCTAGAGACAGAAAAAGTGTGCTTTGCTTATTTTTATTGTTATTCCTTTTTATGCTTTATTCTTTTCCTTCATTCCATTCGAACTAAGTTTTGTTCTTTGATTCTTTTTTTTTTTTCTTCTTCTTTTTAGTTCTGTTTCTTCCGAAGTTTGAACTGATGGATAGCGAGAGTTGTTGTTCTTTTATTGGGTGGAATCGTGCTTTCGAACGAGTATCGTATGGAAATTGACCCCCGCCTCCTCCGTTTCGATCGTTATGTAGTTGATGTGAGAAAAAAAAACTGTGAGTGAAAGAATGCATTGATCGAATGTAAAATAAGTTCGATTTAGCGTTTTAAATTTTCATACGTTTAAGGTATAATGGATTTGACTCTGCTTTGAGGCATAATAACTCTGGACATGATGCTAGTTAAAGGTCAATAATCCTGATTTCAAATTGCCAGTTGTGTCTTTTATTGCATAGAGTTATTCATTTTTGTTAGTGCGCAGTGCACACAATGATTGAGAGGGGAGGAAAAAATGAAGCAACATCTTGAATGTGCTTTTATGTGTGTGAGATATTTTAAAATTTAATTTAATCCTAAATAATTTCCACAGTTTTATCTTAATTTATTTCCTATTCATTTTAAGACATTTTCTTATTCTATGATAAAATTTCACCTTTTTCTATTTAACCAGCGGGTGACCGAGCTCCGCTCGGAGAAAACAGGTATCGAAGCTAACTCGAAGATTTAAATTTTCAATTGTGATTTATCAAAACAATACATGCCATAAGAAAATTTGTAAAACCATTGGTGAAAAGATAACCGGTTAAAGTGCACCATTGTAAACTATTCTAAACAAAGTTAAAGTTTGGAAAGGGAACTATTCTATACAAAGGTAAAGTAAAGGTAAAGATTGAAGTGTGTTGAAGTTCAATATTTTTGACAAATTTATTTAGAAAAACCAAACATATATACATACATAAGAAACATATTATAAACCTATAACAGCATAAACATAAAACTTTATTAGTTCGCCATATTGGCTATAGATGGCAGCACGTTACCGCTTGAAAATTTAAGTAGCCATTATGGGAACTAATAAAGTTTGAAAATATCCTATCTGTAACTCCGAACTGCTCGACCGTAGCGCTACAAAACCGACGCCAATTGATTCCTCGTGGCCAAAAACCCCAGACCCCCAAGTTTACCGGAGTTTATTAATTCTGGGGCGATTTTCGACTTGACAACCATTCCTCGTATTATAGTATTAGATTAATGAAACAAAAGCTCTATAAAATTATTGACAAGTTCCCGTACTCCGAGTGAAAGAATAAAAATTTGTCGAACTTATACATCTTTTTTATTTTGAAATATACCTCTAATTCCCTTAGCTAAATAGACAAATATAAAGAAATCCCTGTCAGAATTTCAAATAAATAAACAATGGGAATTCTCATTCTCTTGCCTCTTATAAGTGTTTGCACTTTTCACAAAACATAAAATTTTGATATTTTTTTAGATTTATTCGGGCATTAATTATTTAAGACTTATAAAAAGAAAGAAACTAGATTGTTTGACAATTAATATTCTTATTAAGAACTTTCACATTTGAAATTTTGTATAAAATAATTCTATGAAAAAAAGGTTCTTGATAATTGCATTAAAAAAAACTTACTTTTGGAGTTATTCACATAATCTTTGTGCTCGCAATGCTATGAATTTATCACATCAAAATGTAAATAAAATAAAGCGAAAAAACTCTGTTAATTAGTTTTTTTAAAATACTGGGCTCTATATTTCATAATAATCTGAAGTACCATAGTAGAAAAATCTCAAGAACTGATCGAAAATTTATATATCTTCAAATTTTAAACTTAGCAATATTTTTAATTTCTGTTCTTGTAAATTTCAGAATAACATCTGACTTTCATAGCTACTTATTTCCCACGTCTTTAAATAGTTTAAAATTTCAAATTACATTTTTTTCATTAAAAAAATGTTAATTTTGTCATATTAAAGTTTTTGTGATGTTTGTATTTGAATATCTATCCCAAAATTCTCAAATAATATTATTCCGCTTTTAAATAAATATCACTAAAAACCAATAATTAGGAAGAAATTTTTCAATATTTTATCAATTTCTTAAACTGTTATTACCATATGTATCAGGTTTATTCTATTCTGTGCTAAAATAAAAAAAAGTTATGCTAAACTATATTCAAGAAAAAGGGCAACATTAAAACGATTGGAAGCATTTTACATTTTTTAGAAAATCAAAAAGGAACTATCAGAAAGCGAAGGCAAAAGATCCTTATCATTTAGATAAGTTTGTTCTTGATTCTTAATGAAAGTACAACAGCTCAGCTCATAATAATATTTTATAAGAATTTAGTAAAAAGAATTAAGAAAGGAATTATACCACTTATAAAAGGAGGAAAATGTAAAAACTGAATGGCAAGTATTTGCATACATACTCTTTTTATATCGAAAAAAATTGCCCATTTAAATAACGTTTGAACTGAACAAAATTGTAAACTCGTTCAATCTAGCTTCCTCGTACACAATTTGCATCTCATGAATTTAAATAACAGCGATAAAATATTCAGATTTATACACTCATAGCTGCATTCATTACATTAAAAAAATTCCAAAATATTATCTCTAAACTCACTTATATTAATATTTATAAAGCGAAAGAATTATAACTACATCTTCAAATTTACATTTACTGGCTTACTTTAACGAGGAAATAAACGGACGTTGTCAGCATTAACTATACACTGCATCCGCCTTTTCGCTTTCTAAAGATTACAATGATTTGTAGATGAAACTGCCGAGCTTCTTTTAACGACATTGCTTAAAATATATTTCTTGTTTAACTTTCTGAGCTTCAGACAGACAAATTTTTATTTACCAAGTGCGCTGATAGGTCAGCTTACAGTGTTTTAATATTGGCAGCTGAAATATCTGAAAAGTAAATAACTGCAACAGTAAGAACATGTTCTTACAATTGTTCTTTATTTGTCTAGATGTCCACTAATGAGAAGTGAATTCAAAGGTCATGTGTTCTGAATCGTTCTTGTCAATTATAAATGTAGAAGTATTATTTTCATATTTGTATTTTTTTAACAAAGTTATAAACATTCAGATAAGTTGCATTTATCTGTATCGTTGTTGCTCTCTTTTGTTACGATAAATAATCTTTTAATTCAGTTACATTCAAGTTATATTGTTTTCTAGTTATGAGAAATTCATTTTTATGTGGAATTCTAAACATGCTTATTATTATTATTCTAAATTATTATTATTATTATTATTATTATTATTATTATTTATTATTATTATTATTATTATTATTATTATTATTATTATTATTATTATTCTAAACACATTATGCTTGCCTCCTTTTTCGTATGGATGGAATATTTTAAAATTAAAAAAAAGTATTTTTCCTTTTTTTTTCTTTCTTTTTACTTTTTTTTATTCCATTTTCCAGCATTTCAAAAAATAAATCGAAACAATATCCTTCAAATAAAACTATCTTCAAAATTATAATTAGGAAAACTGAATCGAAATTCAAGTGGAACAAAAAAATGCTTTTATAAATTAAAAATAGTAATAAAATTTGTTGGTCAATAATTAAAAATTTTAATAAATAAACAATAAATAATTTTAGTAAATACACAATTCATTTCACTTTTGTATATAATAATTCAATAAAAGAAAGCTAGAAAAATAAACAACACAACTCATATGCAACATGTTCGAAGATTTTTAATTTGTAAGGAATATTTATTAGTTGATTGATGCAACAATTGTACTTATTTTTTTTTCCTATGTACATTAGAAAAGACCTCGTGCTATTTAAACGCTTGTTAATGTGCGAATACTGTAGGCACAATGATGAATGACGTATTTAAAACAAACTGAAATATTTCCAAAATAAAAAAATTCAGTTTTGAATTCGAATTAAAGTCTAAAAATTAGAAATGAATTAGAAAATGATATTTCAATTTTATAAAAATAAAAAAAAATTCGAGATATCAGATGAATTCTAACTCAAATTAAAAATTTTAACTGATGGTATTCGAATTAGCCACATAGTTGAATATAATTATAAAATACTTTTGAATTAATATAATTATAAAAAATTGATAATAAATTTTAAATAATATAATTATAAAAAATTATATTTATATAATGATAAATTTTTAAATACAGTTATATTATATCAACTATATCAATTATTAATATAATGACTGGATTAATAATAATTATGAATTAATCTAATTATAAAATAATTTTGAGGTTGGTAATAATTTTTTGAAGTAACAGAATAAGGTAAAATAATAAACTAAAATAACGATCATATACTGATTTTTAGTTAATTTTTTATACGAAAATGTGGGAATAAACCAATAGAAATTAGAACTGTTGATAAACTTTATATTAATGTATTCTCGTCTTCATACATCTTTATGGTGCCGTTCTTTCTTATTTTTTCTGCATAAATCCGAAAACACTGTTTACAAACACCAATTAGTTTTCAATTACCCGAATGTTTATTTTAGATTAGTTAGATTGTCTCTTCTATTTATGAAACTTTTAACGGTAAGCTCAGAAATGTTTGTAATAACGCAATAATATATAGTAAAAGTTCACGAGTATTTTCCCCCACAACTGCAAGTTCAAACACACCATAATGAATTCAGTCATTCATCTTCATTCATAAGATTTTATGGCATTCATCTTCGAAAAAGGCTTGCCTTCAATATTCCCCATTGACTTAATACATCAAAAGAAATGGATGACATTCCATGCACAGCAGTTCTAGTTTCGGAGTGAAGAGGTTAAATATTCCATTTGTAAACAAACAAACACCGGAAAGTCTATATACTTCAAAAAACTAAATTGATTATTCACCTTTCTCAATCTACGAAATGATAAACAAGTATAGAAAAAAATGGAGCAATAGAAAAAAACAAGTAATATAAAAAACATCCTTCTAATTCAATTCCTACTTAGGTCAACAAATAAATTTTTTATTTTAATTACTTTTTATTAAATGATTATAAAAAAAAATGTAGATTTTTGCAAGAATTGAACTTGCATTCTTCATCTTCAAGTGAAAAATATTGAAATCCTTACATTTTACCGATTGAGCTACCACCTGTTGAATTCAATATTTTTTACAAACTACAAAATCTCTATTTAAAGTATTAAAAATTTATTAAATTTATTAGATTGATTAATATTTGAAAAAAAAACTATATTTGAACTTGAGTGGATGAATAAAAAAAGTATTTTATTAAGAATTGAAAAATACATAAGAAGATA
>JAPMOQ010013261.1:696663-732622 GCA_026543055.1 Argiope trifasciata
TATGTATATAAAGAGAGAGAGAGAGAACAATGATAAGGATCATTGTCGTTGTCAGATATTCACATCCGCCTTTGTTTTGAAAAGATTGCAATAATTTGTAGATGAAATTGTTGGGCCATCTTTAACAACATTGCTTAGAATGTTTTTCTAAACTTCAAACAAACAAATTTGATCTTTACCAAATGCGTAGATATTCCAATTTGCAGAACTGCAGTATTGGCAGCTGAAATAACTAAAATGTAAACAACTGTAACAGTATGAACATATATTTGCATTTGTTCTTTATTTGACTAAATGTCCATTAATGCGAGGTGAATTCGTAGGTCACGTTTTCTGAATTCTTCTTGTCAGTTACAAATATAGAAATACAGTGTTCATAGGAAATTTCGAAATATTGAATTTCAAATTTTTCTGGCTGTATATATAATACATATTCCATTCGAAAACGTAGCCATTGTAAAAAAATAAATGTTTAAAGTAAATGTTAATATTAAATATATTTAAAATTATAGATGTTGTATAATCTATTATTAATTATAAAAAATTGAAATTTTAAATATACGTTTGCACACTGAATTGTTAAAGTCATCATTAAGTAAAGAATAATTAATAACTTTTTTGTATATATCAGAATGATAATTACTTATCATATTTGTAGAGTTATATTGCATTTGACAGTCATAAAAAATGACAACTCTATTTTTGTTTTAAATTATTTCTTTTAATTTCCTAATGACAATTAAGTCTTGTAAAAGGACTAGACTCTTTATAACTTCATTATAAGGTGACTGAAAATAATAGACGAGTTTCAGGAACAGTTATTTAATTACTTTCTAAGCTCAACATTTCACAAGACAAAGCAAAAACGAACACGAAAAATACCCGACTCTCAGACAGGGGTGGCCATCGGGGGGGGGGATATGAGCCTGGGCCCGACGACTGTGGAGAGGGCCATCGTGATTAAGAATTAAAACAGTGTTCTGAACAAAAGTAATATTACCCATATTTAAAGTCTACAAGCTTATTTCCATATGGCTGGCTAAGCATTGACTGAGTCTTCATCAGGCAAAGATCACAGTAATATTTATAAAAAGGCGGTAATGTTCATTCATGAATAAGAAAATCTCCACCAGACATGTTAAGAAAGAGCGGCGTGCCCGGCGCCTAGAAGTCCAGTCTGAGGCTGGGTTCAAATGAACTCGTAAATCATCAGCTATCTACTTTTGTCTGTATCACATGTAATATTTTGTAAATCTTTTACATTGCCAGTTACTAAATATAATAAATGCTGAAACTTCTTTCAGCAAATTAAAATTAAATAAAGGATTATCTTCGGTCAAGCATATGGGTATAATGCTTAAATGCTCTTGCTATACTATCGGGAAAGAAACTGGAAAAATTGTTAGTTTCCTGAAGTAATTAATAGCAAAAGCAAAATCACGCATAATTAATAATAAAAATGTTCGTTTTTTTATTTTTTTTACTTTGCTAAAAAATTTAGGGCCCCAAATGGTTTCTTGCACCCGGGCCCCTTCATAGAGAATGGCCAGCTCTGCTCTCAGAATACAATCTAATTATATCATCATCCCTAAGACAGATAATGGGAAATAAGAGAGTGCCGTCTATTGTATCAAAAAGGAAAGTAGCAGATTTATGTAACCGCTCATTAATTAATAATTAAGGTTAATTTTTCTTGAAAAATTCTTCTTCTACACTGTTATGAAATAGATATTAAAAAAAATCACAAACAGAAAAAATTGTTGCCCATGAAATTAATCAAATAACTAAGTTAAACTCTTAAATCATTATAATTATTATGGTATATTTATTAAACTGAAAGAGTGATGAAATGCATAACTAAATTGATCATTTATTGAAAGAGAGCCTCTTGAAGTGCACTTCCTTAGATCACAAAATGCCGACATCAAGCAGATACTAATCAGAGCAAGCTATATTTCTAGCATAATTAACTACAACAACCACAAAGACCGCTTATAAATATATAATAAAACAATTATAATTACTATTGTATATTTATTAAACTGAAAGAGTGATGAAAGGCGAAACTAAATTGACCATTCATTGAAAGAGAGACTCTTAGTGTGCTCTGTCTTAAATCACAAAATGCCTACATAAATTCTGACTAGCCATGCAGATGCAAATCAGAGCAAGCTATATTTTTTAGCATAATTAACTACAACCACCACAAAGACCTCTTAAACACAAGCAAATGACTACAATCTTTTGAACATCAATCACACCCTACGATATCGCCATCTATCCATTCTTTTTAGAAACGTCATAAACCGATGGGAGGTTTCAGACGTTACGTGTTCGTATGCAAAAGCATGACTACCTCGTAGTTTTGGAGAGAGAGACAGCTTCAATTTGTTCCGCGGGATATCGCGCATGGGGGGGTTGCCAAAAATCGTAAAACTTTCTGAGTTACGTTTATTTTATTGCTTTTCCACCATCTTCTCTTCCCTCTCTTGGTTTTACTTCTTTGGATTTTTATTCTGTATTTGTTTAAGGGCGTCATATTTTTTTATGGGCCAGCAATGAGGGTTGTTTCATTTCGCAGTTGGAACGATTATTTTTAATCCTGCCCCCTCTTCCTCCCTTTTCTAAGAGTTAGGATGAAGATACAATGAATAAATATTAGTTGGGAGGTGAATTTCAGGAAGATTAAGAGGCAGTGAAAAACTTCAGGAAAATTAATAATTCGAAAAATTGTGGGTGTTTATTTATTTATTTGTATTTTAGCTATTTCGTTTTAGTAGCTGCTGAAAAGATTTTTCTTCTTTTAAATTATACACCTGTAGCCAAGTAAAAAAGGTATTTGTAACAAAAGTATTATTTTAAATAATGCGAAAAAAATTGTTAGAAATTATATTCGAGGAAAAAAATGAGTTTATCGCATTTGCAGACGATTTATTTTTAATGTAAAAAAAAAAAATTATTTATTCATTTCAGTTTTCATCTTCGATTTGAAATAACAGATGATTTAATTTTTTCTGTCTGTTTCTCTTACTTATTGTGAGGGATTTGAATCCTCCCATCGATGATGGGACGTACTGCCATAGGGGAGGATTGTACTGTGGCCGGTGATGGTTTTTAGGAACTACAGTTCCAGCCATTATTGCTGTAGCGGCGGTTTTGTCATTCAATATTTATTTCTGAATGCATTTAGCAGGGTTGGAGAGTCAGTGATATGGCTATACTAAAGATGTTATATTTGTGAGCTGAATTGTATGAATCTAGTTCTTTCTGTTTTGCAATTATAGAGCTAAATTATATTCGACCAGTCAGATAGGCAGACTTCCTCCAAACGAATTTTGCACAAAATTTGATAGAAATATACAATTTTGGTGTAAAAACTTGATACCTAATTCCCTATTTCTAGCCAAAATCGCTTTGTGTTACCTTTGTCATAGACAGAGAGACGGACGAACATCTCTCTCTCTCTCTCTTTCTCTCTCTCTCTATATATATATATATATATATATATATATATATATCTTTCGAACTCAGAAAACTCTAACAAGTGGAGATACTTCAAAATCTCGAGCTTGGATTTTTCGATAATTGTGATAATTTGTACGAAAAAATAAAAAATAATGATTACAGTATCATAGTAGATTTTTATTTAATTTAAACATGGAAAAAATATTGGTTCATCTCATATTCTTCCATCAGAATAATAATGTTTCATTTGCAAATTATTATATTTTTCAATTACTAAATATTTTCTAGTTTTTTTCCCCCTCATATTCATAATATTTAAAAAAGAATAAATTTTTCAAACATTCTCTTGAAAATTATTAAAATTTTATATTAAGATTAATAACAAAATTTAAAAATAATAATATATATTTTTTTTAATTTTCTTGAAAATTATTAAAATTTTATATTAAGAATAATGACAAAATTTAAAAAACTTTTATAATGGAAAATATATAATTATTTTTAAAATAATGTATAATTATTTTTAAAAGTTATTTGAAGATCTAACATAGGAATTAATTTAAGATGTCGCTTGCCAGGATAAAGTTCAAATATGTATTTAAAAACAAATTTTTCTTTTATTATTTAGTTTATTATTGATTGTAAAACAAATTGTGTTCTTTGTTTCCATGCTATAGAATATTCTCACAGAAGATGAAAAAAAGGTTATGACCTTCTGTTCCCAAAACAAGAATTCTGCATCTAATAATTTGTTAGGTTTAATTAATCAGGTTCTTTTTCATAAATGCTGAAAAAATCCTGATTAATTTTCTTTTACTTAATTCGTGATCTTATTTCAAGGATTTCTACGCTTTTTAGCATTTTCAATTTATTTTCGCTAAATGATTTGCATAATAAATGTATTTTATCTTTTGCAGAAGATTAAAAATCTTAACGTACTTTTACTAGATTTCAACATTAATTTCAATTACATAATGAAATTCTGACAAGTTTTTTTAAAAAATTATTTCCAAATCTTTTACTGACAGGAAATTAATTTGTTGGCAACATTGATGTTTCGAGGTAATCCACGGAAGTTCTTGTAACTGACATGAATTTTTTTCCTTAATCCTATTAAATTAACTTCGTGACTTAAAAACGAGGTTATAAGAGAATGGAATAAAATAAAGAAACGAAAGGTGTCTGCGTGTTTTTAGATGTGAAAATTGTGATTAATGGATTTTGGATGTCAGTAGAAAGTTACAATGTGAAAATTGTGGTCCGAAAACCTTGATTATTCCACGATATTTATAAAAACTGTTGTCAGTAATCAATTTAGAAAAAGAAAAAAATATCTTTTGACTTTTAATAAAATGAATAACTGTGTCATGCTCTTCCGAGTACACGCAATGAATATTCGCTTTAATCATCAATAAAAAAATCATGAATCAAAGAATAATCCATTGGCCTAACTCCGAATGGCAGATTTAGGAAGTAATTCGTCTCAATTACCCATATAAAACTGTTAATAGAGTTAACATCTTTAACCTGCAGGTGATGAACCAGAAAATCGATTCGATCTGTTCTATTAACTACTAATGCGGCTCATAACCTGCTGTCTCATTTGTAAAAATTTGAAAACCCATTTTGATAAATCGTAACCTTTGCATCAAAGTGACACCACATTTCTAATCTTATGGCAATGTTAAATAGATTTTGTAGTGTCAAAGGGGAATTTTTAATTGTGACCTAAAATCTTGTATGAAAAAAGATTGGAAGTTATATTTAGTTTCTTTAATATTAGATTTTCAACCGATGAATAAATCGTATACCATTCTATAAGGGAAAAAAAACCAAAGGTAGTGGTCTCCTCAAAACTTTCCAGTATATTCTTTATAAAGATGTTATCCCCGCATGTCATTGGTATACAGTAGTTAAGCATTATTAAGCTTTGGCGTATATTTAGAATTTTTACTGAAGCTATCGTGAAAGCTGGTTTTTGTTCCAGATAATTTTCTGATATGGCATTTCTCAACTCGTTCTATATGGCGTTGGAAGTCACTGAATAACACTCATTAACTTCGAGAGCCATACAAAATGAGCTGAGAAATTAACTAAATCAGAAATTAAATTCAAATTAAATCAGAAATTAAGAATAATTAGCTAAATTCAAATTAAATCAGAAATTAAGTAAAATTAATTAAATTCAAATTAAATCAGAAATTAAGAAAAATTAATTAAATTCAAATTAAATCAGAAATTAAGAAAAATTAATTAATTTCAAATTAAATCAGAAATTAAGAAAAATTAATTAAATTCAAATTAAATCAGAAATTAAGAAAAATTAACTAAATTCAAATTAAATCAGAAATTAAGAAAAATTAACTAAATTCAAATTAAATCAGAAATTAAGAAAAATTAATTAAATTCAAATTAAATCAGAAATTAAGAAAAATTAATTAAATTCAAATTAAATCAAAAATTAAAAAAAATTAATTAAACTAAAATTAAATCAGAAATTTACAAACCATGATACATGCAACTCTGGGACAGAGCCATGCTGGCATAGGAAAATAATTTTTCAGAGAAATAACAACTAAAACGAAAAATATATGAAATTAAAATGCAAGTATAATTTTTCCCTCACAAGTTTATGCATTAGGAATCTGTTATATAGCTTCCCTCATTAGTTAACTCAAATTTATCAGGATAGATATACAGAAATTATTAATGGATACTGAATGGATTTCAAGTAAATGACCCCCAAATTTGACGACGAAATAAAAATTCTAGAAAATGCAAGAATTATTTCGATATATCTATTAAAACCCGAGATCTCAGGATTCTTTTAGAAAATTCCATGCCTTGATAGAAAACCTATAGAAACTATATAGATACGAGAAAGTTGAAGTAATTGAATCACGTGAGTTATCTCTATTGAATAATGATTGTATTAGGATAACCATGATGTTGTTGTAGTGGCTTGTTAATAACAAGTTGTAGTTTTCCTATGTGCTGCTGGTTTCTATAAATGCTCTCTTTTTATACGTTTCGGTTGTTTGTCTGGTTGTCCAAATACAAGTAAATAGGAGGGTTACACAATGTAAAGAGCTAAATAGATCAAATTTGGTATAACTAAACTGAAGTATAGATTAATAACTGAAGTGTAGATCTATATCAAATTTCCAACAAAAACTGATAAAGTTTGTATAGTGATTTAAACATGATTAGTCATAAACATGATGACTTAAATATAAGTTCTGATTTTTTTACGATAACTGTTACTGTGTAAAATTTGGGGCTGAAAAAAAGGCGCCCTAAATATTATTCGAATTTTTGGTACTTACATATCAATCGTTATGCCAGCGTTTAGTAATTAAAAAAATATCAAAGTTCGCTCCCTTGATTCGGCAAAAACGTTAGATTCACACTAAAATTGGATATTTCGTAACCTGTTAGCCAGTTATATATATGCAATTACACTGTATTGATTTTTTTAACTATACAATTTATGTGTCAGACTTAGGAAATATAATTCTGAGCAGAAATAGAAACGATAGTGATGCTGGATTTACGTTTATATATCTTAACTAACATTCGCCAATGCATGCAAGGTCTTCTCAACTTTATTCAAAGTCCACAATTTTATCATGGGATAAGAAACACATTTTTATTAGTAGAATGTAAAAAGATTTTCCGAGTACCATCCCAATCGATTTTTGTTTTTACAAATAAGTTGAAGAAAAGTTTAAAAGACTCAAGTATTTTGTTTAAATTATAAAACTAAAATCATTTGATTTAACTCTCATTTGTAAAAATTGTAAAATTTTGATTAATAAATAAAAACTAACTATTTAAACTATTTCACTCGTTAATCATCGTCATTGGTCTTCGTTAAAATATATCTGACATTTATTAATTTGAAATTATTAATAAAACTTAATAACAATTAAGTTATTAAGAAAGCTATAATCAGCAAAGATTCGAACATTCTTCCATGAAACTTTATATTTCTTTAAAGATTCCAGAAGAACAAAAATCTTATTTTCAATATTATAAGAATGTATAAAAAATTTGTTTTGGCAATTATTCTTAATGGCTTGCCTGAATTTAAAAATTTTCTTTAAAAAAGACCATTAGAAAAGGTAGATATTCAACTTTCAGACCAAAATGGAAATGAAAAAAAAAAAAAAATTTATATTTTGAAGAAGTAAATTTCCAAGAATCTTTCTTTGTTTTCTTCCTGAGGTTTTTATTCAAAATTATGTAAAAATAAATAAGACTTTGATAGAAATGACTTATTTATTCTAATGACGAACTAAGTTGTCCTTTTATGCAAATGTTCGGTAAGAAAACCTTAAACTTTGTCCAGAAAAGAGAAGACAAAACAAAAGAAAAAAATAGAGACACAGTTTGCAAAACAAAGTGGAATAAAAATTATTCATGTCGTTTCTCTTATCAGTAGGAATGTATAAAGGAATTGTGTTCTCCATTAACAAAAAAAAAATCAAAGAAAAATACAACGTACGTACAGGAGAAAAATGAAAAGAACAATATTCTCTAAAAAGAAATTAAAATGCAGCAGCAGTTATTATTTGTTCCTATTTCTGATAGCAGTTGAATCATCTTTTATTTATTTAATAATATTTTTTGTTGTTGTTGAAAAGAGTCGTCTGTTTTATTTTTTTATCGCTATTTAGGCTTAGCAAATATGTTGTTCTGCTAAAAGGAATAAAGAATTTGGAATTTGTAATATTTTAGCATTTATTTATTTTTGTTTTGATTTAAAACATTTCCTAATAGCTCATTTAATTAACATTAGATTTCTTCTTTATTAAAGTCTGGCTCCATCTTCATATTACCTCTGTTTGTTTTTTAAATAAAAATTCTAAACAAAATTTGAAAAAAAAAAAACATTAGAAAAACAGATATCTATTATAAAACAAGAAAAAAATTACCATTGCTTGACAGAGAGTATAGACTTATATACATTGAACGGAAAAAAGCTAAAAAATAAAAATTTACTTTTCATTAACAATTTAATTAATTTTTGGCATTTGTAAAATTGACAGTGATTTTTCCTTTTCAATTCCTACTATTAGTTCACACTCATCCTATATATATTCATTTATTTATATATAGGGTTCAAATTTTCTATCGTTAATAAAATACTTTTTATTCAATCACCCCAGTTCATATAAAATTTTTTTTTAACTTGTAGTGGGTGACACTTGATGTTAATATAGTTTTTTTTTATTTCAAATAGTAATTTATCCATTAAATTTAACTTATTTTCAATACTTGAAATAGGTTTTAGTAGTTTGTAATGAAAATTGAAATCAACGGACAGTAGTAGCTCAATCTATACAATGCAAGGATATCAGTATTTTTCACGTTCTTAGGAAAATTAATAAATTTTTGATACTTAATAATTTTTTCATAATAATTTGATAAAAAATAACTAAAATAAAAAATTTCTTTGTTGACCTGAATAGGAATTGAATTTTTTTTTAATTATACCACTTGCTATATTAAAGAGATCTTGCTCGGAATTTTACATACACTGAATAAAATACACAGATTTGTATAAAATTCATACAAAAAATTTTTGACTTCTCATACACTGATTATTTATTTTAAATTTAATACAAAATGTTAGAAAATAAAATAAGAAAAATCTATTTTTTAGCATTTCAATAAAATGTTTTATTTTCGAAAACGATTTCTTATCAAACTTATTTAACATATTTATGGCCTAGGAATCTTTTATTCTTCCATTAAGTATTAAGGGCAAGACGGTTGAATAATAATAGAAAAGGAGTAAATGAATCGTAAAATGTCAAGTTTCGTATAAAACTGTATTAACCTACATTTACTGGGCTGCAGAATAATGTGGTAATCCAAAAATCGTACAAAAACTGCCCACAGCGCCATCGCTTCCAGACGATTTCTTCGAAGAGGCTATTTGGGATTACCCTCACATTCATATTAACTGCTGAGTAGCCCCATTCAGTCCTGGAGTCCTTTTTCTGCTTCGGTTATTCGAATAAATATGCTGGCGTATTGTACCCTATCATGCTTAAAAAAATAGATTTCACGTATTTCTAGAAACATCTTTGCTGGCAGTGAAAGAAATCGTTTGCTAAAACGTTGCTTCAATTGATAATTTGATTTAAAATCTGAGAAACTGTAGCTGATATTTTTAGTTAATATTTTTAATCATGAATAAAACGTTTGCTTTAAATGTAAAAATGCAAAAAAAAAAAAAGAAAAAAAAAACATTAAAAATTCGAAACTTGTTATTTTTTGTTTCATATTTGTGAATATTAAGTTTTACACATTAAATTTGCTAAAAATATGTTTATAAATTTGAATTTATAATATTATATTTAATTACTGCAAAAACTTAAAAATGAAACGTTCAGAAAAAAAAATTGTATCTGATCTATGTAAAACTTTGAAAGAAATCCATTAACAAGAAATCCATTTTTTATATGTTCTTTTTACGAGTCAATATGTAACTTAATAATACAATAAGTTAAAGTGCGCCAACCTCGCCAAACTTGGCGATTTTCAAATTATGTGGAGATTGTCAAGCTCCATCACACGTAAGATTGGTGACGATTTGCTTGTTTTGGCGGTTATCACAAAAGCGGTAAAAATTTAAAAAAATAATTTTGAATTTTGGCATTTATTTATATATGCTATTGCCGATTCATTTGTAAGTCTTCTCAAATACACGTCGAGCTATGAATATAGATAAATGAAATGCGATATGTGGCCTTGAGACAACAATTTTAATCTTATTCCAAATTTGTGTTACAGCAGGTGAAAGAGAACCTATTCAAAATGCACATTCAAGACAAACGGCATCCTATTATGAAAATATTCCAAACATTTTTAAGAAATGAATAATTTTATTGTTAATAAAGCTCCATATGAAATATGGGAAGCATTAAAAACATGAATGATCTTACTGTTAATACAGTTATTTATGAAACATTTGGAACATTTTTAATGAATGCTCTTATTGTAAATAAAGCTCCATATATTCGGGAAATTTTTTTTTGAAATGAATGCTGTTATTATTAATAAAGTTCCTTATGATATATTCGAAACATTTAAAAAATGTATGATTTTATTGTTAATAAAGTTTCATATGAAATATTCAGAACATTTAAGAAAATAAATGTTCGTATTGTTAATAAAGCGCCATATGATATATCCAAAACATTTTAAAAAGTGAATGCTCTTATAGTTGATAAATCTTCATATGAAATATTGAACTTTTTTTTAAAAAATGCATGTTCTTATTGTCAAAAAAGTTCCATATGAAATATTTTAAACATTGAAAAAATGAATGTTTTAATTGTTTATAAATCTTTATATGAAAAATTAAAACATTTAAAAAAATGAATGCTTTTATTATTAATAAAGCTCTGTATGAAATATTCGAAACATTAAAAAAAGTGAATGCTCTTATTGCTAATAAAGCTCCATATGTTACATTGGAAACTTTTAAAAACAGAATGCACTTATTGTTGATAAAGTTATACATGAATTATTCGAAACATTAAAAAATATATATGCCATTTTTAATATGAGATATTCTATATCTAATATTCGAAACATTTGAAAATAATGAATGCTCCTAAAGTTAGTAAAGCTCAATATGAAAGCTTAAAATAAATAAACAAATAAAATGTTTAGCTTAGTCACAGGTGTTTTTTTTTAATACAGAAAAAGCAAAAAAAAAAAAAAATCCTTCGGGGTTTTGGCTGAACGGTGTTGGTGTTAGATTTAAGCAAGAGAGATAGAGGTGGGAAAAGAGGAATCAAAATAAAGTAGAATTGATATGCAAGGTGAAAAGATGCAATTCACTAGAATCAATGCTAAAGCTGGGAGAAAATCCTCGATAAACTTCAGTTCTCTTTTGGGGCCAGAATCATGTTGGACTGAAACACACGTACATACAAAAAAAAAAAGTTCATTTTTTCTCCCTACTTTAGTTATTCTGTCCCTCTTACTTTCCGGTATTTTTCGCAAACAAGTTTCTGCATTCTGCTTTGAAAATATCGTTTGGCTGCCTATTTTCTGTTCCAATGAAAGTCTATTTATTTATTTATTTTTAGAATTTTTCAAATATACGAACACTTTTGAATTCAATTTGCATCCTTGATTCTTCTTGTTCCATTTTTATTTTGTATCTGTTTATAAAAAAATAATGCAATTAAAGAGGGTATTCTAGAATTTAAAGCCATTTTAACTCATTTAAAAAATATTTTTAAATTGAACTGTTTAAATAGTTTTAAAATAATTCATTTATGGTCATTGGGAGTTAAAAATTTGTGAAATTTTAAAAAGTTCATGCTCGTTAATAAAAGATAGAGCCTCAAAGATTGGAAGAGTTGAATTTATACTTTCAATTTAATAGAAAGCATTTGTCCCTGGTTCGCTACCTCATAGCTGACAGCCTAATGCAAAAAAGATGATATTTAACAAAAGGTATTATTATTGCAAAAAATTGCAAATTTTATTTTTGGTTTGACTAATATCTCTCAATTTTATAGTTGACTAGGCACTTAGGCAACAAATTGATTAACTATGCTGAATTTCAATAATGTTTATTTGAATTTTAATCAAACATTTAATGCATCATTTGAAATTATCCTTAACCAAAGATATTTTTATGTTAAATTACAGTAAACTTTAAAACTATGTTGTTTTAAAAGTCTTGCCTTTTATTTTTTATTTTTGTGTGTGCGTGTGTGTTTATAGAAGAAAATTTCATTGGATGCGAATTCAAAGACGTCATAATGATAGTAAAAATGCAAGTTTCTGCATAATCCACCTTTTAACTGTGTAGTGTTTCATAAGTTGATGTAATTCCACTATTTGATTTGTGTGTAAATTATATAAATAAGCAAAATCTTTCTTCCATAGCTATCAAAAATGGAAGAAAATCATACAATTAAATATTTGATTAAACAACGAATACGTTTTGGAATTACACTGTCATAACTAAATTTACTCTTAAACATTTTGCAAAATATCAATTTCTAAAAATTCAGATCAAAAGTAATACAATTAGGTTGTTGTTATACAAATTACAACTATTTTATAATTTAAAAGATCATAAGAATCCATTTAGATCACTAACACTGTTGGGATTTATCGCGTAAAAACTCCAAAACTTTGAAAATTTGCAATCAATTAAATTTTTTTTAAATCGATCGAAAGTCCATATCTCACTCTGATAAATTCCGTAGCTCTAACGTTCTACTTTGTAAAACGCCCAGATGCATAAACACAAGTACCCACACAGAGAGTAAAGCACACTCTTATATTCATAGACATAAGTTCATACTCACACACATAGAGTCAAGCACTCGCACACATACACATAGGAATACACGCGGCTGATAGATATATGCACATTCCCTTTGATTATTAATTAGAATGCATTATTATTATTATTAGTAGTAGTAGTAAGGATAAATTTGAAACGAGCAATCCGATTCAGTATCAAAGAGTATTCGACAAGTACTAGTGATACAACTTTTTGCATCAGTACTATTGATCGAAAAAGAAGTACCTTCATTTTGTATTTCCCATACAACATCTGATGCAAGATGTAATGGATAAAATATTAAAAGCGGCTATTTTTCTGTCAGTTTCAATAACGTTTTAATCAACCGATTAATAATACTATAATGTTTTAGACTGAATTCGTTGATCTTTATTTTATTTTTCATATTCACTCTTTATTATACAGCTTCGATAATCTGAACTGAAATATATCGACGTAATAAACTTGAAATTAGAAGTAAATGCTGAAAGGAATTGTTTCATAGTAAAAATATATAAAGAATGTGATATAATTAAAGAAAATATTCACAAAATTAACACTAATATTACCAATTACAAGATTATTTCTTCGAAATTTAAATGACAGTAAAAAATATGCAGAAATATACCCCGAAGTTATTCAAGAAAAATTTTAACATTTTGAGTAATTATTTTGTAAAATTTTGAAACCCCCTTTGTGAATTGGCACCTATTGCTAAAAAATTAACTAATAAATTTGGTGGCTTTAGACTCAATAGTCTGTTTATAAAGGATTTTCACCATACATTTCTCATCGGGAATATTGCAGTATGAGCAATTTTTAAAGCGTAAAAAAGCCTGTAAACATTATCATTCCAAAAGAAATAAAAAATAATAATTAAAAAGAAGCCACAGAAAAGATGTTTAAAACACATAAATTTAAAATAACTGTTGTGTCTGACATATCAAAAAAAATGTTTAAAAATTATTAATAGTTTTATCAAAAAAAGTATTTCCAGTAACTAGCATATGCATCATGACTTATTATAACCAAAGATAAATGCTTATTTGGGACAAATATTTTATTAAACCAACAATGCATACTATATCCACTATATCGATACAATCATCATGATGCCATTCCTCTACCATTTAATTTAAAATTTAATGAATTGTAATATTTTTTTTAAGCTTTGATAAAGAAAAATTGAAGTAAAAGAAATCTAGGTATTTAGTAAAATTTATTACTTGAACCAAACATATGTATTTTTTTAAGTAAAAGTTATTAGGTGAATTAAATCACGGATAGATTTCGTTTAGTTAATGAGGATTTCTTCAGCTTCTTTTCAACACGAAATGAAATTTTAAAAAAGATTTAAAGCACATTGATTTACCGACAAGAATTGAAAAATAGACTACATCCTCTTTAAACTTTTTTAACGAAGCAAGCAAGATGTATTAATAAAAGAATGCTTTATTTAAGCCAGAATTTTAAAAAAAAAAATCAAGAAAATAATAAAAAAGAAAATCGAATTTTTCTCTTGTTTCCGACATTTTAAACAAAGTTGCCATTCCGATATTCTTAACATCAAATGCAGAGTCCATTCAAAAAGCGAAGTAATAAAATCAACGAACAATAAAAATAACAAGAAAGAATAAAAGTTGAAAGAACTGACTGCACTGGTAGAAGCAATTCGAGAAAAGTGTTTTTGTTGTTTATTTCGGTCACACCTATTCTTTCACCCTCCTTAGCAGGTGATAAAAACGTCAAACAGAAGAAAAAAGTTTATTTGTTATTTAGCTGCTGCACATCCGACCTTAGTTCCTTAATAGAAGTCGAATATTTATTCCCGAAGGCAAACGCCATTGCGAATTAACTCTGACAGACGATTTTGACTTTTATTTCTTTTGTTCCATTGATGAGCGGCAATGTTTTTAAAATGTTTCACGGATTTGCTACTTTGTTCTGATTCAAATCGCAGGGTTTTCGACTGAGAATGTTGGAATAAGAATCTATATGTAGCTAAATGTGAGTTAAATAAATGACTACTTGGAAAGCTGTATTTTTAAAGCGGAATAAGCCAATAAAATTTAAATTTCGACTTTAGTCGGTTGCTTTGTTGATTGTTTTCTTGTTTGTATATATAGATATATATATATTTAAAAAACAATATTTCATACTTATTTGATCGGTGAAGAAAGTCTGTTATCTAATTTAGACAAGAGAAAAAAAAAAAGGAGAGCAAAGTTATTTTTAAATATGTCGAATTAACATTACTTCAAAATTGTACTTTTTATTAATGCTTTCTACGAATTTTCTAACAAAATGAGAATTATTATTCTTTTTCAATTCTATTAGTTATTTTCGAATTTCAAAAATTTCTAGATGTTTTCAAACTTCCCATAAGCGAGAGGCTCTTTATATAAATATTGTATTGAAATTAATAAAAATGCAATAAACGAAATAAAAATAAAGGAAATAGAACTTGCAATAAATGAGTTTTATTTTGTCTAATAGTTTCTTCTTTTTGCTTTTATTTGTTCATTATTAATAATACTTTAAAAAGGTTATGAAATATTTATAAACTTTGATTTATGATTGATATCATTTCGGAAACATTTTTTACTTGCTTTTCGAAAATTTTTAATACAATTCATAAGCATTATTATCATCATTTATCTCATCAGTTTTTATTTGTTAAAAAGTTTCAGTAAATAATCAACATTTGTAAATAAAGCAAAATAACAATTCCTTTCGACAAAAATGCATTGTATAATATTTTTAAAAATCCAGCTTAAAAACCGAATATTTAATGTCTGTAATTTTTTTTTAAGTTAGCAAATTTGCAACTTAATTCAATTTTTGAAATAAAACAAAACGTTCTTGTTTTTTGAAAGGTTTCATATAAAATTTTTAGGTGCGTTAAAAACTACATTCTCGTTTTCTCCACTTTTATTTTATTACAAAAAGAGAAGAACATAAGTCATTTCTTCTGAAACATCGCAACACCAATTTAAATTTTAGAAGGAAAAAAAATGAATTCAAGAAGAAGAAATTGAAAGAATTTTGCTCAAAGAATAAGAAGTTTCAATCTGCAATGCAAAAACTCCAAATTCTATAACAAGCCTCTATGCCGCTGTGTGAAATAAAATATCCAATTTCATCCAATTCCCTTTAAAATTCTACCGTCCTTTTTAAAAAAAAAAAATCACGAACTAAAACGATGCTCCTCATAAACACCTAGTTTGCATGAAATTACAGAGTTCCAATAAGGGTCACGTGACACGACAATCACATGACTTTTTTGCACCTTTTTTTACCCCCCTCACTCCTAATCATGGCTTCTACCCTTTAGTAGTTCACCACTAGCTCATTATGAGCGTTTCTACTACTTCGATTTTTTTTATGTTCTTTTTTTTTTTCTTTTCTTTCTTTTATCTATTTTTTTCTACCCTTTCATTTTTTTTTGTCACTTAGGAAGGTGCTTAAAGCTTATCATCAAAGGGAAGCCGACTAGAGCGGGAAAGCAAAAAGAAAATCTTACCTGTAAGCTATTCTGCTTTATTTTTCACGTTTTTATTTCATTTTTTTGAGTGAGGTCTTCAGTTACATGAGATACCTGCCGGCAGGTACGGAAAAGGTTAATAATACCAATTCCAACCAGCGCGCGTGCTTTTCGCTTCGCATTGTAGAAGTGTTAAGAGAAAACGATTTTTTAATCCTGCAAAAGGTTTTTCAAAAAAAGAGAGGGAGAGAGATGCTTAGTTATATTCATTATTAGACATATAATTCGAGCTTCTATCTTAGGCTTAATGATCGATTTTTATTATTAGAAAATTATAACTTTTTAATTACAAAATTTTATTACTTTTTAAAGGATTGAGCCTCAAAATTATTATTATTTTGCAAATTATATTTTAGTTTTTTTTTTTTTTTTTCAAATTGCGTTACTCAGCAGACTAAAACAAAACAAATTGTAGACCATTCATATTATAAAAGTAAAAACTTAGAGCCAATAAATTCTTAATTTCATTTTTAACTATTATTAATCCATAAAACATGATGAGTAAAAATTAGGATATTGTTGCCAACTCATGCATGATAAAGGTAATTACAGAAAGCAACAATTTATATTTTACAGGGTGTTTTTTTTTTTTTTCGTTACTCGGTAGTTTGAGATTTTAAAAAAAAAACGTTTAGACCATTCAAACTCAAAAACTCATGGCCAATAAATTGTTAATTATAATTGTTAACTATTATATTCCATAAAATATGATATGTAATAATTAGGATTTTGTTGCCAACTCATGTTGAACGCATAATAAACATAACAAACGTAATAGCACAAGGCAACAAATATTTTACGGGTGTGTTTTTTTAAAAAATTACGTTACTTAGCAGTTTAAGACAAAACGAATAGTTGACCGTTCATACTGTGAGAACAAAAACTCATGTCCAATAAACTCTTAATTGAATTTTTAACTATCATTAATACATAAAATATGACGTGTAACAATTAGATATTGTTGCCAACTAATATTGAAACTTAATCGCATAACAAACGCATTGCAGAAGTCATTTTTTCAAATTATGTCACTCTGCAGTTTAAAATAAAACAAGTAATAAACTATACATATTGTGTATAGTATATGTATAGTCCTATATATACTATACATATTGTGTGAGCAAAAACTCATGACCAAAAAATACATATCTTTAATTAACCTTAGTACATAAAATATGATGTGTAACAATTAAATATTGATGTCAACTCATGTTGAAACTTAATCGCATTGCAGAAGTTAAAAAATTATATTTTACATTTTTTCAAGTCACGTTACTCTACAGTTTAAGCAAAACAATTAGTAGACCATTCATATTGTAAAAACAAAACCTCACGGCCAATAAATTCTTAACTGAATTTTCGACTATTATTAATCAATAAAATAAGATGTGTAATAATTAAATATTGTTGCCAACTCATATTCAAACAAAATCCCATAACAAACGTTTTGCAGAGTCAACCAAATGTTTAATGCTTAAAGTTAATCAAATGTTTTAAACATTTAATGTAAATAGAAAAATGTATTGTTTTTCTTATCGGCAAGATCTTAAAATTAATTCGACTCATCGAATTTAATGTATATCATCTAATTGTAATTTATTTTTTGAAGCAAAATAAACAATGCGATATGAATAAAAAGTATTTGTTAACATCTTAGTTAAGTATTTGTTACTTTTTCTTAGGCGGAATTGAAGAAAATAAACAGTTCCCTCTTTTATTTTTTAAATAAGAATTCTAAATTCTTAGAATTCTAAACATCGTGATTTTTAATTTAAAAGCAACTCAATATAATAATCCTTTCTTCAATTGTTGGAACAGATTCTAAGTTAAAACCAAGGAGAAACTGAACATTTATAATCAAGGAATCAAGCCTTTTAAATTCACATTATCAAACTATAATCATAAATAGAACTTTAACACAGTATAAAATAAAAAAAATGAAGTAAATTGAGGTGAATAATAATACATAATAGCAATTACCTAAAATTATTAGTGTTGATGATTGTTGTAAAAAATAGTGTATTTGTTTATCATCAATTTTGATATGCCGGTATTTACTTCCATTAATTTAGCAAAGCATTTTAAAAAGCTAACTGTTTTGTATTAACCTTACCACAAGACATTTAAATTATATAGAATCCTTTGATGGAAGTTTACTGGGCGAATAGAAATGGGAAGCAAAATTTATATATGTCAATTAAAACATTTTTTTAAAGAAACACTATTTTACATACAATTTAATATTCCATTAGACATAGATGATGCACATTAGATTTTTGTAATAAAACCAGTCATTTATACCAAAACAAAATGAGAAAGGGATTTAAAATGAAATAAAGAGTGCTCTTATCATTAAATCAAATGTTAAAATATTTTTTTTATTATTAGATATTATATTGATTTTTCACTATTTTTAAAAAATATTCCCTTGCACAAAGATTTTCAAATCTTGCTGCATTATATTTTGATTCTGATAATTTTTTTTTTGTATAAGTTGTTCACAGAATTAAAAATATATATATATAATGAAATAAAACCATTTACTTTTGTTATAATAAAAAATTAAAACAATTGCAAAGTAAGTTCGATTTTTATTAGTTTACGTTTGATAAAATAATCAACATTTTATATTATGCTCTACAAAAATTATGCAAGAAATTACAATTTTTATTAAATTTAGCAATACTTTCTTTTATATATATGTAAGGAATCAGTACCGCTATGTTAATATTAGTGAGAAACAGTATTCGGCCTTACGTCTTGGGTAATAATGTACTGAAAGTGAGACTTAAATAATAGTAAAGAAAATGTAATAAGTAATAAAATCACCAATAATAAGAGCCTGAACCATTAAAAAAATTTCTTATTCATAACTACAAAACAAATTTCTGATTTAAAATCTTTCAAATTGAGAAAAAAACCTTATAAAGAACAAAACTGTATTCTTTTTATGAAAATGAATTTTGATCATCGTTTGCTTCTCAATTATCTTTTTTGCTTTTTTGTAATAATAATAAAAATAATTTACATAATTCAATTGTTCTTCCTGCACTCAATTTTTTTTTTAATTTTGAAAATTGCTATCTATTGCATACAATTCGAGAAACCAACATTTCTCACATCAAAATAATAAAGTCATTAGTAATGAGTTCCGAATTGTTTTTATTATTTAAACAAAGTTTGAGTATTTAAAGTTAAAAAGGAAAACATTTAACATTATTCAATCCTCTCATAGTGATTTGAAAAAACAGAACATAAAAGGAATGTCGAGTGGAAAAATACAAACTTAAAAACAAATTAATAAAAAGCAAACTAAAAGAGTATTTTGAATTATAGATTTCCGTTTTACTTTAAACCCCGGTTTTATCTGTTTTTTTTTTGTTTTTTTTTTTTTTCCCCATCTGTATTATGTCTTTTATTTAGAAATTTAAAACCTTTCTCGTGAATTTTTAGCGACAAACTTTTCAATAACTAAGATAATAAAGATATTATTAATAACATTCGCAGCATTTTGTGTTTTACGTAAATAACATGTTAGTAGTATTCATAGCTAAAAAATGGAAATTTTTACTCTTCCGAAATAAGCGTTTGTGGACATACAACGCCATCTATTGTCACTGAAACGCAATAATTTCACGAATTTTTTGCTCAATTGGAACCATTGTAAAGCTGGGCATTTTATTTTCAAACCTTTTGTTCATTTCTATATCATTAAAAAAAATGTTTATGAAAATTCTTTATTTTCTTTATTTCAGAATTTAAATTCAGTGTGTTTCTTTAGTATTTTTTTATGATTTTTCGATTACAATATCCGTTGATAGCCATACAGCAAAATAAATATTATTCCCCCAAAATAAAAATGAATAAGAGTCTTAATAAATTTCAGGAAAACTGTTTTGAAAAAATTAAATTATTCAAAACATTTTTCCAATTTTCGAAGTCAAATACAAAATTACAAACACTTCAGAATAAATTATTGTACTAAACTCAAGAAAGGGGGGGGATCAAGGTTTTTAAAAAATTATTACAAGATAAATTATCTAAAATTTTAATAAAATAAATTAGAAAAATGAAAAAATGAGTACAAAGATTTTACTATGACATTTGTAATAACTATAAAAAAAGACTAAAATAAAATAACTATAAAGTATTTGGATAACATTTGTCACACAATGTAGAGAATTTTTTTATTTATTTATATACTTTCAACATTTTGCTAAATATAGAATACAATATTATGTATAATGTGGACTCATGCATAAATTATTTTATAAAACAGGTTTGTTCGGTTGGTTAACGAATCGTTCTAAAGTTAAGTGCGAGCTAATTTTGAATAGAATGGTTAACTACACAAAAAACATCTGAAAAAAATCATACACTATGGCTGATTTACAATGGAAACTATGATTTTTAACTAGGTCACCACTGAATTTTACAAATGTTTGAGAAATTTTATGTGCGAAGATCAATGTAAGTAAATAAAATTTAACTTTGTGCTGCATAAAAAAAAATCGTTTGCTCTTTTATAAAGATGTTCGATATTGTGGACCATGTTAGTGCATCGTTATCAATAAAATGAGTTTTCAAAAGCATTGCAAAATTTTATGAAAATCAATTTAATTTTCCCAAACATAAAGTTTTACATTAGTTTTATCAATTTTATTCTCCAAATATTTTAGAGGTAGAATCTCAACATTTTGACAAAAAATTACGCTGTTAAAAATTAATTTGTATGTTTCATGCAATAATAATACAAGCATAAACAAGTGAAGGGAATGGAATACATAATTCACTGGTTAAAATTAAAATAGATCTAAAATGATAATGAATTTGATTTTATCAGTAAATTACGGTTTAAATCAAGTAAATAATTTTTTTAAACCAAAATCGAATCTTTAGATCGTTTATTTTTTTTAATGTGAGAACTAGTGACTAATTAATTTTAATTATAATTTTCAGTTATTATCAATCCATAAAATATAACAAATAGTGGCTTCGAAAGAATCAATTTTACTTTCTCGTATACATAGTATAAAGAAAATATAGTAAAAAAAAAATTCGATTGTTTGATATCGACGAATCTCCATATTTCAGACCTCCCTGAGTTTTTTTTTTTTTTTTAAAGTAAAACTACGTCTGTCCGTTAGTTACAAAAGTAACTCAAAAACAATTTTAGTTACACTATTAAAGTTTATCGTCCGGTCATTATACCAAATTTATCGATTTCTCTTACGTGTTGAGTAAAATCAGTTCGGTGAAAATCTGCGTGCCTAGTTGTTCAAATATAAATGAACAAAATAGTTACAAAACGAAGTGAGCTGGATAGATAAAGTTCGGTGCACAGATTTAGCCTCTATCGTGTAGAAAACTGTTAATAAATTTTGACCCATAACCAACAACTGATTGATTACCTGTCGGTTTCTACTTTCAGAAATTTCAGTTCAAATCGCAGTGACTTTGTGACTGAGATTTGTGTTATTAACAGTTGTGAGAATTTAACTGTTAATTTGTGCAGTTAGTTAAACAGTTATGAGTTAAATTTTTCTTTTTGTCGACAGAACAAAATAAGACTAAAACACAAATGCAATTTTCGAATACTATTAAAGCTCATATCTTGGATTAATCGCCGAAGATCACTTCTATAGGTTGAAAAGCATTTTAAGAATTATAAGTACCTTGTTTCTTGATTCCATGACGATTTAATATAATTTCAAGGTCAAATCAGATATATTTTAGGTTGGGAGTCCTCAAATTGATTGCTATACAAATGTGTATAATGTCATAAAAATATTTTCTTTTCAAAAATCGGTACATTCTAAATAAAATATTTATCACCAAAGAAAAAAAAAGCATTTTTAATTTATTTTATTAGATTATATCTATGAATAAAACTTAAAGTTATAATAAATATAAATATATTTTTATCATACATTGTAGGGAGTATTGATAATACTTAATAATAATTATAAAAATTAAAGTATTGATGTACGTAGGTTAGTACGATAATCGAATCTCTTTCAATGTAAGCAATCCAGAAAATTTTTCGTTCTTTTCAATATGAACCTTAAAGACTTCATAAAATCCTATTGTATTTGACAACCATGTTATCATTAAGAGACAGGACACTAAAAGCTGGAAATATGCATGCATATCAATAATAAAGATTGAAAGAAAATTCTAAAAGTGACGCTTTTTTTAAGTAATTTAAACTAGCGTATTGGTCACCATGGGGATTTTTTGAGCTATCATTCAGAGAGCCGGGTCGGAAGAAAAAATTTCGCTATATAAAGCGATCGACATAGTTCTTGTACTATATTGAGAATTCTTGCAATAATTTTTTTAAAATTTTTTTTGAGAATATTATTTAAAAGGCAGATAATATATTCTCATTTTTCGAAAAATTGTTCTACTCGAGTATTAATATTTCTGTCAGACGTGGTAACATAAAAAAAAATCCTTTAAACTTTATTAAAAATGCAAAAAAATATTAAAATAATTTTTAAATATTCACAGAATTAGCCTGAAAACCAATTATCATTTGCAATCATATCTATGGCAATCAGTGTACACTATGGGAAGTGCATTTACTATAAGTAGAGAAACTTGTTCAAAATTGTTATCATACAGAAATCTTTCAAGAAATAAAGGCTTAAAAAACGGGTAGGGAGGAATAATTTGATGTATTTTTTTTATTTTTAACTTTTTAAATTCAATGATGTAAACAAAAGATAAATGAATCTGGCATCATGACATTTATTATGCTCTATAATGTCTAATATGATTGTTCATTTTTTTTAAAAATTGTTAATTGATAATTAATATTTTGTGAACAATTTAAATTGATTCGTTTATTTGTTAGAAAATGTATAAAATGTAGTGAAACCGAAAAAAAAACAAGGCAATGATGAAAACTGCTATAATGAGCGTTCACATAATTACGTAAGTTTAGATTAGGAATTTAAAAAAGCAACATCTCAATCTCTTTCAAATAAATTTTTTTAATTACTTTTGAAATATTTTCCTTTTAATGATCACTCGTACAAATAGCGGTCACTCATATCCATAATATAGTTATGCTTAGAATGAAAGAAAAAAAATGAAATAAAGTAAATAAATTTTTTTCAATTAAAAAAATAAATGCATGAATAAACATTTACAAACTAATTTTGATTTGTATTAGTTTACTATTTCACTATGCATTACATAATAAATCGGCACTTTTAATTAATAATATACAAAATCATCATAAAAAAATTAGACTTTCAATTTAAAATAAAAATAAGTTTATATACTTTTTTGTAAAGAATAGATTTTGAAAGATAAGTATTCGTTAAAGAATATTTTATTTATCTAGTGTTTTAAAGGTAATAAAAGAAAATATTCTAAATAAAAATATTCAAATACAATAGCGTCGTTAAAAAAATTTGCTACTCATGTTGTAAATATATTCTTATAAAATCAATCATCTGGAACAAAAACTAATTAATGACAAAATTTATCTCTTTTTCGTGAAAAAGATTTTTAATTATCGTTTGCTTTCCGTCTCAATTATCGTCATACTTTTCGTTATTAAAAAATACTTGTTTTTTTACATTATTGTTTCTGTATTTAACTTCCCTTTATTTAAAAAAAATTGCTATTTTCTTTTATGCATTTCCAATTGCCAGCATCTCTCGTATTAAAATTGCAAAACTTTATTAACGATTTTAAAATTATTTTGTTATTTTGACGAATAACTAGAATAAATTGATAATTAAAAATGTTAATTATACATGTCTTTCATAGAATACATTCCTATGAAAAACAGAGCATGAAAGAAATAAGAGAGGGAGGGGGGGGGAGATTAATCAAAAACAAATTGAAATGGAATCTTAAATTACAGTTTGCACTTTTCTTTATTTCAATATGTTATTTTTGTAGCGATTCTTTCTTCATATTATTTTTTTACTCCGAAATTTATAATATGAGTCGTTTATTTTGAAAGTGGCGCAAGTCCATCTTAGATTGAAATTATATTTGACAAAATATATTACGGCAAACTTCAGCTCTGGTTGTTTGTATCGTGAAGTAAATGTGTTCGTAAGACATTATGTCTGCAATCTAAGGTGTTTCTATCTATCTATCTATCTTTGATATTGAAAATCGTTGGTTTTACGGTGTTTGTTAAACAAAAAGTCAATCTTAATTTTAAATGTCAGTAAAAATATGTTTACTTCTAACACTGATTGTTCGATTCAATGAAAATGAAATAAATATCATTTATCATATATTTTTATTGCCAAGCCATTTATTTTTATCGAGCTGTGATTTTGGTGTGATAGAAGTAGCAATACGGAAAACCAGATCCTTGTATATTCCTTAGGATTACTATAAAATAGTCGAAAACATGGCACATTTTCAGTAATTGAAATGAAACGCAGAAATTTATTTTCAACTCAACCTAGCGTTTTTAAAAGAAAGAAAAACTTTTTTTTTTTTTAAAGAAAGAAAAATACTGATAGAGAAAATGCGAATTGGTTAAGTATAAGTTAGATCTGATTTTCAAGGGATGAACTACTCAAAATGTTATACAAAACTTCGATAGAACGAGATGCTGAATTTAACATTATTAATTTGTCACCACAACTAGAAAAAACATGTAATTTCAAAAATATAAAATAATCTTTTAAGTATGAAAAATTAAGATTTATTACATCTGAAAAATACAAGGATATGATGGATTTATTACCATATATACCTCCCATTCATCATGAACATGTTAAAATGTTAAATACTGCAAAAAAAATCGATTTAGTTATATCAGCTTATAAACTGAAAATGTGATATCACTGAAATTCTTAATAAAGATGAATTGATTTTTCTGTTTTTACTACAGGAATATTCTTTGTTTTGTTCCGTTTTTTTACTAAATGATTAAATATTTATAAAAATTTGAACAGTATTTTGTTTTTATTTCGGTTTACATTTGTTTTTTGTTTGGCAGAGGCAACTTTTTCCAGTTAAAGGAATGTTTACATTAAATCCATTTAATTATAATAAAACTCTTATTTATTTAGTTGGCATTGTAAAAACTTTTGGATTTTAATCTTGCATTATCTTGAACCACAAAATACAAAAAAATATCTATTAATAAGTACCATTGCTTTTAAATTTATTGAAATACGGAAATACTTTAAATTTCCAGCAAGAACAAAAATTGGACTTGCGCCATTTTCAAAATAAACGGTTCGTATTATTTCATGTCTAATCTTCTGGAAATTAAAATAATAGAGACACCATTGATAACAGCGGCATTATTTTGTCTTGTAACTAAATAACATCGAAGTCTTCGTATTTAAAATTAAAACTAATATTGCTAGAAAGCAAACATGTTTCCACATTAAGAATTCTTTTTGTAAGCGAGCACAAAAGAATCGAATGCAAAAGAAGGACAAAATTAAGAAGAAAATAAAGGACAAGAAACATAATAAGATTAGCTCATTCCTTGTATGTGTATTGATTCCTTAAAAGCAATGTGAAACTTTTTCTTTCTTCGTTATATTGAGAAAAAAAAAACTGTAGAAAGAACATCGTTAAAGAATTCTTCGTAAACGCATTTCTAAGAAGACACGTCTGTAACAAGTCTAATAACATATTTTTTTCATCTGACCATTTTTTTTACAGGGGCGGAACAAAGGGGATACGCTGTGTTGTAGACAGTCGATTCTTTTTGTTGAGGTCATATACGAAGCATGTCTGGAATAGTAGTGACTAATTAAATAATAAATTTTAATAAAATCATAATTTTTTTTTTGCATTAGAGAAATTTTTTTGAGATTTAATATAATCGTGAAACAGATTTCAAGATTATATTCATACGATTAACCGCATTTATTTTTTATTAGTATTATTATTCTACTAACTCTGATGACTTTAACTATACTTACTACGTCTATTGCTAGTATTCGAAATTTCTCAAAAATTTTATATTAATCATATTTATTTAGTGTTGATGAATATGTCCTTCTAATATTAATTCTCAAATTAGAAAGTTTTGAAATAAAGTTTTTTACGTACATACTTATTTAATACATGGAAAAAAAAACTTCTTTTCTCAAAAAAATTCCATTATTAACTTCGGTTTATTATTCGAATTTTAACCTTTCCTGCATTTCTATGAAATATTAACCAACACTATGTAGGATAGAGAGAAGACAATGGAGTAAGGTACAAGAGCACTATTTTTATTCAAAACTTTCTTTTTTTCTTTAATATATTAATAGTATTTTCTTTAATATATTATTAGACTATTAGGAGTAATTTAATTCTTAACAGCACGCATATCACATATTCTTAAATACAAAAATATTATTCTAACTTATTAAACACATGCATTTATTTATTTATTCCCTCACTTTTTTCATAGTTTTTAAGAAATAATTTAACAAATGTACTTTTTTTTGACGTACTTCATTGTATGAAAATAAATTAAGAACATTTCAGCTACTATTTTTTCTTGTTCTTATCTGAAAACAATTTTGGTATTTTCTTTCATGGTGTCACACTTCGTATCAAATCCATTATTAATTATAGAAATTAATACAATTTTCTTCTCATAACATTTAGAAATGATAATAATAAGCATTAAACTAAATATGCAATTATAATTTTATTGCGGATTTGCATTTTCACCCACATTTCATTCGTTTACCGGTTATATTTCAAAAACACATTTGTGGACTTACACTGCCATCTATTGTCGATAAATAGTAATACTTTGCTGATTTTCTTATCTACCATTCGGAATCGTCTTTGAATCTTTGGATTAATATAACATTTTTTTAAGAAATAATATTTGTCTTTTTCGCTTACATGCTAGATTTTTTTTTTTTGTATTTTCATTCCAGCAATTAAAAAAGTAAATTTATGCTTAATAACAATTTAACTTATTGAATGAACTTTCATTCGTAAAATAAAATTCTTTTTTGAATTATATATATATATATATATATATATATATATATATATAATTAAGTAATGCAGTACGTCTATCCAATTCGAAAACAAAATTCAAAGACAAATTAACAGCATGCAATTATTTGAATTATTGCCATACGTAATAAATGAATAATTTTAAAGTAATACTTTTATCTTTTATTTATTTATTTTGGATAATTATATTTATCTTAAATGTTAGTACTATAAAAGTGAAAAATTAAGATATAAAAAAGGTTTTACGATGACGTAAATAAAAGATTTTATTACGACATAATATGAGCAAAATATTAGATAATACTATGTCATTTATAATTATTCGAATCATTTTATAAATGGAATTGATATTCGTATACATTTTCACCATTATGCCAAATAAAGAATGCAATAACTTTTATTGATTCACATCAGTTATTTCCATCAATAGTTTAAATTAGAATGTTATTTTTGGAAATTTTTAACCGTGGCCAAAAAAATGAAAATAACATTTGAACAGTTCTACTATAAATAATTTTTAGTTAAAACCATGATCTGAAACAGAAAGAATAATAGTGTCTTTTAAAATTATATTAAACAAATCAAATCTATAAGCAATTTTTTAAAAATGTAATTTTTTTTCTACTTTTGACAGTCTTAAATTTTGTGTTTACATAATGATATCAAAATAATTTATTTATATTGGAAATATATAACGAACGAAATTGACTGAAATGCCTTAATCAATCCATATTTCGTCATAAGAAATTTAATTTCAGTCCAATAATATGAACCTACAATCAAATAATCTTGCTGTACTGATCATAATTTTAAACCCAAAAGTATACGAAAAATATTTATTTAAAATCTTAATATTTCTGTGTGAAGAATCACAGGCAAAGAGAATATATATTTGTGTGTGATGCTATAAAAATACAAATATAAATTAATGTATAAATTAATTCTTAAATTAAAATAAATATTCCGAGCAAGTGAATAATTTGATTTTATTAGTAAGGCGTTTATCCCATAATTGCGTTTTTTGAAATGAATTCTGACTTCTATACTTATAATAAAGCTCAATGTGTGTGTGTGTGTGTGTGTTGGCGCTCTACAGGCCAGACCGTTGGACCTACAGCTACCAAATTTGGTATATGTAGACCTTAGAGGTTGGGAATGTGCACCTCGGGGCCCTTTTTTCGAATTTTTAATTAGAATTTGAATTAATTAAAATTTAAGCGAAATTTCGACGTTTTTCCGCTATAACTTCCGAAAATATGATTGCACAGACATGATTTTTACATCAATTTAAAGATAAAAAAATTAGCTTTCTAATGGTATCAATGTTTCAATGTGTAACTAAAGCCTCTATTTTTAACAAATTTTTAAAGAAATATTTTGACCATGTTTTTTTGAGCACTTGACTGGATAAAATAAAATAAAACAATTACGGAAGTTCAAATAATAATAAAAAAACTATCATTGTAAATCATGTCTAAAGAAATGATACTTTTAGCACGTGACTGGATAAAATAAAAGAAACATAAAATGTGATATTTTCTAAAAAAATAAATGCAAAGCAAAGGTTTCTATAATCGTTTGGAATAATATCTAAATCATTTATTCAACAAATCTTCTTTATTTACGGTAAACTTGATTGAATTTAGACAGGATATGCATTGAAATCCCGACTTAATGGCATATTTCTATTATCGTTTGCAATATCTGGATCATTAATTCAATAATTTTTTTCCATTATAAAATGTGATAGTTTCTAAAAAAATAAATGCAAAGCCAAGGTTTTTATAATCGTTTGCAACATCTAAATCATTAATTCAATATTTTTTTTCCTTTTTCGCTTTCTTTAAAAAAATATAGTATTTAATATTTTGGCTACATCACGGAAAAAAAACATTTTTAATTTCAGGCAAATCAATGCCCGGAATTAGTTCAAGGCTAATGAATATGTGACTTAATTGAAAATTTGAGAACGCATTACTCATGGCGAACTAGCTGGTCGCCAAAGGTGGCTAGTATAAAATAAATTCATTTCAAATTATATAAAGTAAATAAATTTTGATTAGAAATAGCTTTGAATTTAAAAAATAATTGAAACATATAGTTATGAATGACATTCTGTTTAATATTGAGATCCATAGTTAAAGCAAAGCTTTAAAAAATCATATATGGTGGCAAAAGTTACAATGAGTCATTCATTATTATTTTTTTCACTGAAAATCTGCTCTTCACCAAACTTGTATATAATTAATTTTTTAGCAATAAATCATTTAATATCAGAATTTATATCAAGACCTTTGACACAGTTGTTTCTAAGAATTAATTATTTAAATAGAATTGCTATTTATCATATATTTTTAATTTTTCAATCGAATATAAATTCCTTAAATATTAGCAAAAGATTTATGACACTGATTATAGTTGATTTTCATTCGAATAAAGTGAACATATGATATTTGCAATAGTTGTTCTTAATTCCCCCTCTCTCCGTCCGTCTCTCAAAGTACTAAATATTTAATATTTCTTTAAAATATTTAATAGGAATTAATAATAAGTAAAGAATGAAGAATATGACATATTTTAATCGAAATCGGTATAAATTTAAGACAATTTATAATCTAAACAATCTTTGGACCTTTATTCAAGCGAGAAAAAAACTTGCCTTTTTTTATTGTTCGTTTGTTTATTTTATCTAAACATAAAAATTCATCAAGAAACGATATATTTAGTTGATTCCATTCTGCGTAATAGATTCGGTCGAAGGATGAAGAGGTTCTGAATTATTATCGTTTGCGAAGAAATCCAGTTTCCTCTAATTGTGACCGGCTATCTATATCAAACTGCAACCTTAACTGTAATTAGAAAGGAAAGGAAAATAAACTACTAATAAGAACAACAACAGACAGAGAAAAGCCAGGTGTATTCGAATCGAATGTGTATAAATCAACGCCAATGGTGTCGAGGCTAGACGATGACGTAATGATTACAGGGGATGGTGGAAAATGAGTAGCGTTGAGATGTCGGTGGGACATTTAACGCTATTCTTGAAAGAAACACGCGATGTTTTTCCAGTACTCGAAATAAAATGTGATTTGAAAACGTTATATATATCTTTTATTTTTCATTTTTTTAGTCTTTTTTTCTTCTTCTTAAGATATAATTAACTTCATAGATAGTATTTAAAAGATATTTTTATGTTAGTCTTTCTTCAGCTGTGATTAAGGTAATAAATAGCCACTCGTTTTAGGTGGCTGAAGTAAGTGTCAGTTTTTGCAAAACAGTAGCGAAAATATGAGAGCTGTTTGTTGCTCAAATTATAACGTGAGGTTTTGAAGGTGATGTGTTCTTTGTGGTGTCTATATTCTTCAATGATATCTGTGGATTTTGCTAGAATTGAGTAGCTTACTGAGTTTTTTGAAACTTTTCGTAAACAATCATTATCAGATCACAATTTATCAGTTGGTACAGCAAATAATTTATATTTTTAGCAGTCATGGTATGCTACTATGGTAATACTGATTGAGAAATTAAAGAATTTTAGTTAAAATTCTATTTGTTTAATGCTTTCATTAATTGTTGTTTCTCGAAAAAAAAAGAAAGAAAAATAAAAAAGAGAGAAAGAAAGGGAAATGTTATTCTTCTTTTTGTAATATTTATTTGGAAATCAGCATTTGTTTCAATTGACTCTTTTGTTATTGCTTTAAAGGGACATTTGTTATTGAGAAGGGAGAAAAAAAAATAACAAAATAATTTTAAGGAAGCCTCTAATTCTTTATAAGTTTTTTTTTTATTATTACAGCCCTGGGTTTTTTTTCCCTTTCATAAGGATTTTTTTTGGGGGGGGGGGCAAAATGCAAATAATTTTACAGCAGGAAATAAAACTTCGCACATAGACTCGCCAAGATATATATTACACCTTTATTTTACTAGCTACCTGTGGCGACCAGTCGGTTAGCCACTATTAATACTGGCTAAAATTTCAATTAATATATTGTGTAAAATTTTTCTCATAGCAGGTTTTTCATTAAAATATATTTAAGCTTCAAATTTTAATAGTCATATCGTTCATCTATACTATTACATATAGCTTATACTATCCTGTTCATTGTACTATTCCTCTCTCTCTAATTTTAGATTTGTAAAATTCAATTTCTGATTAAAGTGGAAATGATGAAAATGCAAGCCTCTTTAGTTTATCCAAGCCTATCTTTTAAAAATACATGAAAATTGAAATCAAAGAATTCTTTTAGTTAAAATTTTATTTTCACTTTGTAAGAAATAAATTGCTGAATAATATTAATAATTTTTTTTTTGAAAATATAGATTAAAAAATTCAAATTGATAAATATTCAATAGAAAAATACAAATTCAATTCATATTTTAAAACATTAGTATCGTTGAAAGAATTAATCTTTATACTTCAGCACGATGTAAAAATCATTTTTTTCTGTAATATTTTCGGGAGTGATAGCGGAAAAAAAGCCAAAATATTGCCTAATTTTTAATTAATAAAAATTCTAATTAAAAATCGCCCCCTCCGAGTTGTACATTACCGATCTCCATGGTATACATGTATAAAATCTGATTACTGTAAAACAAACGGTCAGGCCTATAGAGCGCAACACGCACCATTTTGAGCTTTATTATAGAAAAAGATGAACTTTTTTAAAGATGAAATACTTTATAGAATTTTACGTTTATTGCCTCATGTATCAGTCCCAAAATTTCGTGTGCCTACATATTGTTTAAGACAATACACATTGTTAAGACAATAATTAGATTTAGGCTTAAATTAATATAAATTTATAGGTTTAATTACAATTTGATTTCGTATTGGTATCGAGCTCTGTTAGCCCATTTTTGAAAATAAGTTCAATTGTTCGTAATATTTATAATCATGTTATAAATTAATGGTTTAATAGGTAGAAAAAAATTCTGATTTTTTAAAAATTAAGTTGTAAAAAAATACTTTTTCAAAAATTGTTTTTATTAAATTTATTTATTTAAGTTAAAAAGTATGATAGTAATATATGTATCAAATTTAGAAAATTGTCTAAAGAATGCTATAATTTAGAGCAGAATATAACAAATGTAGAGTGTGAGAGTTCCTTCAAAAGTGTACTGATTAACTCAAAGTTTATTAATATTCTATACCAGGGTTTCGTAAAAGATTGGTCTAGACTAATAATGAGATCGCGAATTGGTGCTTTGGAAACACAATACCATCTATAAAGAGGAACGCTGCCAGATTTTTTTTGATTGTCAGTCATTGAAACTAATTTGATAAGAAATGTTTATATTGTTCTAAATAGGAATAAAATGTAATTTTTAATGAAATAAAACCAACTAATTAAGAATAAAATAATAATAAATGTTCTTTTCCTTAAATGCTGTAAGCAGAGAAGTTTGTAATTCAAGTATATTCAAAAACTTGTCTGACTAACTTAAGGCCAGGCTTACACTCGTACAGTTATAAGATGGCAAATAGGCAGCGCATGCGTAAAAAGGATTGATTTATGTTTGCCACAATTTCATAAGATAGATTCAGGCATTGGATGCTTGGCTATAAATTGTCGTTTTGACGTCCCTCGGTTTTTCTTTTTCACTGCATATCCTATTAAAATAATGGATATTTACACAAAAAAACATGGTGAAATAAAACAAAAAGTCGACATACTTTAATTTGGAAAACTATAGAAAAGAATTAGCTTATAAAATGAAAAAAAGAACACATCAGAAAGAGCAAAAAATGTCGAAATTAATCTACGCTAAGAGATAAATTTTTGCCTGCCCCCCGAAAAACCCCCCCAAAAAACCTCCAAATTCTACAAACGAGATCCCAGTAAGAAAATTTCCAATACAGCGGTTTATTGTTGTCCAGTCGGATCTGGATAACAACTAGCCATGAATCCAACATAATTTCTCAGCTTTTCTACTCATGCGCTGTTTACTGACCGTCTTATAACTGGCTGAGTGTAAACCCGTCATTAATCTCATTCGAAATGTTTCATGATAAGTTCTGTATATATTAAACGGACGCAAAATAATGCAATGTGAGCTAAACGGGAATCAAGTCCTCAAGCGGAGCGGATGACAAAACAATTGTCGACAATGTGAATAATGTCGTCAATTATAACTATGTGAAATTCGATATAATTTTGCTTTTTGGTGACCTTTTGGCGATTTTTCACTAATGATTAATGATTTTTCGGCAATTTTTTTCATTGCGTACTTATAACGGAATAGAACTACTTTTTATAACAAGAATTAAAGACAAATGCACGAGAGTGTGTCTTTTAATGTAAGTAAAATCCTCAGAGGAACCTGTAGGATCTTTACGAAATAACTAAAACACATTTTTCTGAAGTAAATGTGCCTGCCTTTCCTGGGCTGATCTTATAAAATATTATCAGCGGAATCCAGACAGGTTCGTTCGTTCGATCCACTCTCGTCTCAATATTCATGACTCCCCCAGCTCGACCGGGACTCTTTAAAAAAGACATATCAGCCCAAAACAAAAGACGAAAAACATATGCTTCGCAACAGCCTGCAGACGATGGATAATGCAACCTTTCCCTTCATTTTTTTTTATTGCCATTTGCGCAGACGATTTTTCTTTATTCAGACGATATTGCTGCAGTTGTTTCCTTTTCTCGCCCTTGACAAATGTGCGAATTGGGGTGGGAGTCGCCTGACGAATTGCTGTGCCATTTATTTCGACCGATGCTACTTGTTTATGTCTTGCCAGGAGAACAAACAGGCGGGATAGAAAGAAAAAAAAAAAAGAATAATCGAACAATATAAAAAAAATCGATTTGGAATTGGAAGATTTATTATTATTTTTATGTCTCCTATTGCTTTTTGGTCTCCTACGTAAGGTAAAAAAAGGAATCAGTGTGATGTTAGCTTTGCGCTTTTTGCTCTTTTACCTGCCCTGTCACTTATTTAATATGCCCTGGCAAAGCCCTGTCACTTACAGGTAACGTCGCGAATTATTGATTCGCGTTCTTGCTGATCGTTCATTAGCTCTTCTTGGCTCTTGTCAAACGGTACTTTTCAAAAAATAACTGATTTACTGGCTTTAGCAACGAGTTTAAAGAAGGTTGAAAGTTAAGACACGTGGTATAAATCATAGTACAATATTCATATTCATGGCAATGGTTAAAGAGGTAGCTTGTTAGGGTTAACCTTTATACTATTTTTGACGGCTTGAGTTATTGCTGCGAGTTAACTGAGATAGTAAGTTTGAAATTCAGCATAAATCATGTTTAAACATCGCAGGAAGCTAAAAATAAAGTGAAAGACATGATTTTTATGTCTTGAGTATATTAGTTTTTGAAACAAATTATGAATTTATGAATAATAAACATACAAATAAAATCTTGCAAAATCTTTAATTCTAAGGCAACATATTGGAATATGATATTTTTTCTTTGTATAAAGTAAAGGTAGAAATATAATGTACTATAAATGTTAAAAGATTCGAATTCGAAGTTTGTATAAATTCATGTATATGTTAGGGATAAATCCTTGCAATTCTCATGGTGTTGTTTTTAAAGAAACTACATTTTCATTTTAAATTTAATTTAGTATTCTTTTTGGCAACCACTTTAAAGGAGGTTGAAAGTTAAGTCACGTGGCATATATCATGGAACAACATTCATATTCATGGCAATAGTTAAAGAGGTAGCGAGTTGGGGTTAAACCTTTATTCTATTTTTGACGGTTTGAGTTATTGCTGCGAGTTAACTGAGATAGTATGTTTGAAATTGAACATACAACATGTTTAAACATTGAAGGCAGGAAGCTAAAAGTAAAGTGAGATATATGATTTTTAAGCCTTGAGTGAATTAGTTTTTGACACAAATTATGAATTTATGAATGACAATAATTAAAGAATGTACTATAAATATCAAAAGATTTGATTTTGAAGTTTTTGTGAATTCTTGCCAATGTCTATTTGTCTCTATTGTCTATTCCTGCAATTCTCTTATTATTGCTTATAAAAAAACTAATTTTTGATTTAAAATTTAATTAATTAATTTGTTTTACGCAACGAAAATTCTTTTAACAAAAAGGAACAAAAACGAATCTTTTAAAGCTAAGAATAGCAATGTTAAAAAAAGAAAGAAAAAATCAACAAAAAATTAATCAACAACTAGCAAACATTCGGGCCTAAGAATGCGAAACGATTTACCAATGAAAGCTTCAAAATTCATAAAGTGTTAGACCGGAAAAAAAACCTTAAAAATAAAATCCCTTTTTCAATACTAGAGTAATCAGAGATATTCTAAGAGAAAAAAATTTTGTAGCTCAAGTTCGCCTCTTGGTCAATTAATAACTTATTTAAAGGCCGGATTTTTTTCCTCCATTCCAGGACATTCCAAACATATTTACATTATTTTATTTAAAATCATTCACCGACAGGAACTACATTAGTAATTTTGAGGAATACAATTCAGATTATTATAAAAATATTTAAAAAATTAGAGACTTGATTCTATTCTTGATTTCATTTCACGTGCTTTGTTTTAAGGAGCATGTTTTCTACAGAAAAACGTTGCAGATTGGGCAGTGATGTAGCAGAACTGCGGGTGGTGTACCTTGGTTAACACGTTCACTGCCATTACCCACGTCTGATATCAGGACCATCT
>JAPMOQ010013261.1:732632-766045 GCA_026543055.1 Argiope trifasciata
ACACAGATGGTTTGGTACAATTGTATATTGTTTGTAACGCACAGGCGGGTCAGTGGCAGAGAATGTGTTAATTCTAAATCTGCTGCGGCGTTGCCTTTTTCTTTATGTCTCCTCTGTGAATTTGACAAATACTGGAAGGCTGGAGATCTAATCGCTTCAGAGCCAATTTTATGGGCATTTGTAATTAATTAAATACTCATTAGGATGAGCCTAAATTGTTTCATATTTCATTAAATCAAATTTTAAAAAATGGCAATATGTCTATCATATGACTGTTAGAGCAATATATTTGAATTGCCAAAAACCCTTTTTTAATATACTTTTAATCATGTGCTATAAGCGCATAAAATATGTATCCTTTTTCAATTTTTTTTGTTCTTTATTTATAATTTGTTTTTTAAATTAAAAAAAAAACTGTGGTTTATGAAATCCAACTTGTATCAAACTTCTTACCAGGGTTAACCTCGTGAGCGAAGCAAAGAGGAGAGATAATTGATTTGATGGTAATAAAATCGTAAATTAAAATATTAATGATGCTGTACGAAAGATACAATTTTTTTTATGATTAAGGCATTAAATTCCTTAATTTTTTATGTATTACACTATAAAAAAGACAGATTGATCTTTTTATACAGACCAAACAGTACAGACATTCGAGGGCACTTACTGCTCCATTATTTAATTTTTTATTGAATACATTTTAAAAGGAATATTACGCTGTGAGCACTTGCCGGTATTGTCACCGAGAATATACGTGTATTGAATTTTGAATCTTTAAAACATCATGAAATGAATGAAAATTCTATTGCTAGATTTCCCTTCCCCAAGAGCAAAGTATGTTAATTAAAAGTTTATTAAGGAACAAGTTAGAATATTAGACAAATCAGAAGAAACAAATTAGAGTATTATTTGAACCATGAGAATTAGAATAATAAACGAATCAGCAGGAATGAATTAGAATATTAATCGAACTAAAAGAAACGAATTAGAATATAGTCGAACCAGAAGGAAAGAATTAAAATAATTGCCGAACCAAAAGGAAAAAAAATCAGTACATCAGTCGAATCAGAAGAAAAGAATTAGAATATTTGTCGAACCAGAGAGAAGGAATCAGAATATCAGTTGAACATGAAGGAACAAATTAGAATATCAGTCGAACCAGAAGGAACAAGTTAGAATATCAATCGAACAAATTATTAGAATATTAGTTGAATCAGAAAGAGTGAACTAGATTATCAGAAGAATTTGAAGGAATATTATAAATTCAGAAAATAGTCTTTGCTCCAAATATACAAAATATCAAACTGTGATGAAAAAAATTTTATACAGAAACAGTGAATTAAAATAAATAAATGAAACCAACCAAAAAAAAAAGTGTTAGGTCGAGAAGGTGAAGGGTGGGACTGACCTCGGTTAAGAACCATAAATTTTTACGCGCTCTAAAACTCTTGCTCAATCAGCATAAAGCCTCTTAAAAATTTTGACACGGACTCTAAAGCAAGTACATTTTAAAAAAGTTTGTTTGCCATAAAACCGATTAGTATAAAGAATTAAGGACATTCTTAGCTAATTGGACCCATTTATGATTTATTGAGAAATATTTAGATAGATCTTTTAAATGCAGCACTCCACTGAGGTTTACTTCACAAAAAAAAGCAATTTTCCGCAACCCAAAACAATGGAAGCCTTGTGACGCGTTAATTACAATAACAAGAAGTCAGGTAACATTTTAACGACTGTATTTTACAACCATCCTGTTTTACCTTCCAAGTTCCCTTAAAAAATAACCCATTTCCCATTAGTTTTGCCATCCTTCAAACCCAAGCAGTTTGCCCTTCCCATGAGTAATGGGCCATATCCGAATGTCCGGTGGAACATTGACGGAAAGCCCATATATATTCCGGTCCGTTTTCCATGTAAAACCCTCACGAAAAGCTCGTAAAAAGCCCCAATTTGGAAGAGCCTCTCACATTAGCACCCGTGCCTCTAGTTTTTGAGCTTTTTTTTACGAGAGGGTCCTCGCGCATGCAGGTCACGGAGGGTTTTATGAGCGCGGCCCGCGGAGCTAATGACCGCCAACAAAGACTCTAAAACACACTTTCGGCATTTGATTCGCGAAACAACAAAGCGATAATATCCGGAATTAAATTCAGGGAAGTGCTCCAGAGGAAGCAGTGATAAACACACCCTTTTTAATGAGGCCCCTGCTCCAGAGAGTGTGGCCGAGTGGTTAAAGAATCTAGCGGATCGTTTGGGCAGTAATTATGAGGATGAAACGTGTTGTTCTTAATCCGTTCTCACTTTGTTTCATTTTAAGCATATGTGAGGATGCCTACTTGATTAATCAAGAGTTCACAAATATTAATTTTGTCTACTGTTAGAACAGATGCTGAAACAATAGATTCTGTCTACAACCTGGTGTGCCTGCTTTATCGCTATAGAATTACAATTATATTAGTTCTTGTGTGACTAATTGATAATAGTAGCTGAAATGTATTATTTTCACATCCATCTGCAGTATGCTATATTACTAAAAATATCAATGTTAATTTACGGTAATGTATAATTTGTCGTATTACTATTTTATCATGTAGTATCAAGAAGTATGTCATACCACTACACGTTAAAAATTATTGGGATTAATGTTATAAACTATATCATTGCTTCATTCAGCTACATTACGATATATAAATAATAATCCCTACAACGTTAAAATTCGCTCCCAGAATCAATTATTGCAATTCATTCCATAAATTGTGTCATCATCACAGTTTACTATGTGGTGATGTATGTTTAGATTTCTACAGCATTAGGCCTCCTCTTTGCTCTCTCATCTAACTACGGAAAATATATTAATTGATTTAGATTGTAACATTATCGTATCTTTCTGCATGATAACAAATCTTTCATATCTACAGCATTAAAATTTCGTTTCGCCTTCGTAAACAGTTATTGCAGTCCGTCCTATCAATTGTATCATTATATATCGTTGTATGGTGATATATGTCACAGTTCTACAGCGTCCTCGTTCTCTCTGGTACCTGAATATTGGGATTATTCTATAAATTGCATAATTATTGTATCTTGAGATATGTTGATACATATTACATTTCAATGGTGCCAGAATTGAATTCCTCTTCGCTCTCTAACCTAATATTGAGATTCATTCTATAAATTGTATTATTATTATTATATCTTGCTAAATATATCTATATCTATATAACCATAAAGGCATTAAAATAATTAAAACCCATTACCTGAGTCAACAAAAATTTAAATGAAACTAAGTAGGTCGGAATCGAAATTAAAATTTAATATGGAATTAAAACGCTGAAAATTCACAAAATGAAAAGTAAATGAAATAAAACCTATTGATGAAACAAATCTAAATTAATATAAATAATAAAACGAAACTAAAATTGGAATCGAAACTAAAAATTATTTCGGATTCAAACAAATTTAAAATTAAAAATTAAAAAATCTCTCTTTTATATTCTTTTCATCCTTCAAATTGTATCCTTATCTACCTTATTTTATGGTGAAGTATGTTACACTTCTAAGGCGCAAGGATTCCACTTCGTTGTCACACCTAATATAACGATTCCTTCTATAAATTGTAATTATTGCATCTTTCTATATGACGACGTATGCTACATTTCTGAAGAATTACAATGTATCTACTCTCTATAAATTAATCATTGGAATTTATCCTCTAAATTGTATTATTATCGTAACTTACTGTATGGTGATATATGTCACGTTTCTAAGGCATTAGAATTTCTCTCCGCACTTGGAACTAAATTTTCGAGACTCCATTCTTTAAATTGTATCACTACTCTATTTTGCATTACTTATACTAATATTATAAATGCGAATGTTTGGATGGATGGATGGATGCTTTTTATTCAATCATGCCAAAACGGCTAAACAGAATTGAATGAAATTTAGCATAAAGATAGATTATAATCAGGAATAGAGCATAGGCTACTTTGAATTAAAAGTTTAAAAACTATGTATATAATATTGTTGTATCAATCTCTATCTCGATCAATAAATAAAATGGATTTGACTTGATTTTAAAGAAATACGTACTTGATTTGCGGTTTTATTTTGGGTATACAATGTAAATAAATTGTTCTTACGTTAGTTGCGTATTTTTGTTATGAAATTGTATTGATGTTATATATTTCTCGTATTTGCTTATACTTTTAAATGTATCGTTTTTGAGTTAGGCTTAATTTTTGTTATTTGTCATTACTTGATAATTTTTCCGTAGATATACGTTAAAATTTCCATGCGAACAGAATCGCGGGTAATAGCTAGTATTAAAAATATTTATCACCCTATTTGTAATACAACATAGGCTATACCACAGCAATTTAATTTTTAATATTTCACTTCATTTTCGGGTCAAATTTCCTGAAAGTCACATTGTAAATTATATCATTATCCTATTATGCTGAATAAAAATATTTACTGGGCATCTTCAATAACGGAATTTGACTCCATTAACGAAATTAGTTTGATTATGATTTATTTTGTGAACTGTATCACTACGCTCATTTTATCGTTACTATATCACTACAAATGTTGTAGCTCATGAGCAACAAAGAAATATATATGTTACGGTAAAAGAAATAAATCGGTGATTATATAAAATTTACCAGTGATTATACATAATCACCATCTCCAACTCGTAATGGGGATTTTATAAACTAAGCGGTAAATTTGATAAATATGAAATAATTTATCATATTTACCAAATTTAGTGGTGATTATGTATAATCACCGGTAATTTTATATAATCACCGAATTTATTACTTTTACTGTAACATATAAATTATTAATTATTAACATATTGATAAAACGAATACCGAATTTCATTCGTTTAACTTATTGTACTTTTATGTTGTATTCAAACACCTATGGATTGACAGACGATTTTAAATGTCGTTTTTCGAATTGAAAGTAGAGCAAAATGCAGAAGTTAAATGTTTTTGTCAATTACAATGCTGTTTCTTCGTAAACATCATATAATAAAGCAAAATCGGACGCTCCAAAAACATCTTTTGATTTTTATGTATAGATAACCTTTAAAATGGAAGGTGGGGAAATCAAAGTAACTTTTTTTGGTGTTATAAAAAAATGCATTGTTTCTATGAACCTTCCATACACACCCTCATAATCACTCTCCCCTTCTCTCCAGCTGACACAGCACCAACAAAACCAGATTCCCGTTTTTTCTTTCTTTTTCCCATTCTTTCTCCATCGAACCAGGAAGAGGAGGTCTCGGCTGTCCACTCATCGCCTGACCCTCGGTCACACAAGAGTGGACGGTCCACTATTGTTCCATTAACCAGCTGCTACAGCAGAAATTACGAGATTTCTGATTTTATTGGTCGGCGACACCTGTACCTATGCTTTTGTGGTCCGGCACGTACGAGCAGGAGATGCCACCTAAAGATTAATCTTTTCAGCGGGTATTGAAAACGAACTAAAAGAGATGGTCTTGATAATGCTGTTGCTGACTTTGATTTATCGTCTGATAAGTGACCGCTTAGGTACGAGCAGACTAATATTAAGGAATGTGGCATTTGGGTATTAAAAACGTGTTGGATTCATTATGAATAATGAATCTACTACCAAGGATTGAATATTTGAAAATATTAGCTGCCTCTTTTTATTTTTTTTATTTTTTTATATTTTTTTGCAGGTGTTTGATACCAATGACTTGGCGAGTAGTGAAGGTCGGAGGTGAAATGGAAAGGTCATGTGAAGGTCACCCATGTCAAGGTAGAGGGTGTGTTGTTATAATATAGAGCTTGCAAAAAAGGCCGATGCTAGATATCTAGGTGGGATTTAAATACACCAGTGTAACTAAATACATCGATTGAATACACACACACACACACATATATATATATATATGCGCATATTGTGACGATAGAAACTTGGCCTTAAGATGGAGATAGAAAGAGCCTTAAAGTAATACTACAATACTACTTTCAAAATGTTTTCGAATTTTTTAAATATTTCCTCAGATTTAAATAAATTGCCAATTGAACAGGCTCAAAGAATATTATGTGACCAAAAATTCAGAACATATTTCATCCAGTTCAAATTAAAAATAGGATTATATACTTGCCTTCTCCCTGAAGACAAAGTTGTGCATGCTCAAACACATTGGTATTGGTTCATAGATTTTTTTTTTCAAATTTTCTTCTTGAATAAACGCATTCCAGTACTGCTAGACTAGTCTATTTCCCTGATTTTCAAGCGACTTTTGATTTGAAAGAAGAATGAACTTGTTGAATAACGATTCGCAAGTTCCAAAAAAGTACAACTACAAAGGCAATGAAGAAACCGATAAAAGGACATGAGTGATCAGCATTTAATTGTTTGTCTGAATGATATCAAAGGTGCAATATACGTGATACAGTAATAAAAACATAATACTGATGGTGAAAAGGTAAAATTCTCATTGCTTTTCAGGTTTATGAGAAGAAAAGACAATAGATCACCTTTCACAGACTATAGTTTTTGCTTACATATGTGGTGGATCTTCTTTGAAATTAGTTTCAATTCAATGTAATGTATAATTTTCTGGGCTTTTTAAAAAGCATCTTAAAGCATAAAATGGTTCAAGCATTAAAAAAATTAAAGCCATATAATTTTAAAAATCTCTTATCTAGTTTTTCTATTACGTACATGAGCATTATTGATAGTACCAAATCCAATGACATCATATATCAATTGTAATCTTAACTGTTCTGATAGTTCATCTAAATGCAATTTCCCATTCTTCATCTTTTAACTTTACAAATTTTAGTTTTTAACAAATGAAACATGTCATATGATTAAATAGTTAAAGAATGAAGACGGTTCGAATTACATTGAAAGAAAGAAATATATAGTTGAAAATAAAGCGTAAAAATTATTTTTAACTACTCTGAAAATTCAAAAATACATTCTACAATAATTTAATTAGTATAATAATAAAGATAATATTATAAATTTTGGAATTATTCCAAAATACGAAACATGCTATGCATTAAAGATAAACACACAAAAATATCTGTCCCTTTTAATTTATCAAATTTCAAAATAGTCACTATTTATTGCACATTCCCACTCTTTAAAGTTTATTTGTACCAAAAGCGGTTGCTCTAGTTCGAATGACGTGATTCGTATAAATATAACAAATTCCCGTTTTTCTTTATTGATGGAAGAGATTTCAAAAAATCAAAGAATCATTATAATCTAAAATACTTCATTTTGTAGCAGTTACATAACTCTTATCTTCTCTTTTGGATACTAGATGGCGATGCCTGATAAGATATCCCATATGTCATTCACCAATGCATTGCGCATTGCGAGTGTAATCAGAATGAGATGTGAAGGTGTACTGTAAGCTGCGCACGTGAATGTCTTGTTATTTCTTTTTATTTGTGCTTGTCTAGTGTGTGAATGTGGTCATTAAAGAAATGTTCCTGAAAACATTAAGTCCTGTTGCTTCTTGCACAGATATTATTAATCTACATTCCACCACAATTTAATTGTTCATAAACAGACTTATTAATTAAAAAATTAAAATTATTTTTGTTTAATATGAATTACTCTTTTTCACAATTTGTTTTAGTATTCGGGAAATATTTCCTTTCTGCTTGGTGTTGTAGAGCATTATTGTAGCCCATAAAGTTAGTGGAATAAAAATAAAGAAAGAAAAAAAAGAAATCCATCATTCAAAAACTAGAACAGCTTTTTAACCTTTTCCATACTTGGACCCAGACATACCATAGCTAATGCAAGATGTAATTTATCATCAAACAAGCTTGCATCAACTATCTTTTGAAGTTAATTAATAATAATTTTATTAGATAGGCATATGAAAGAAAATGCCTTCACCTTAAACCTACGGTTCATTCCTAACTATATAAACACAAAAATAAGATACAAATTTCCTTGAAATAAACTAATAAACGTAGAACTATATTTCATTAACAATTTAAAAACTAAAAATTTAATTAAAATAGATGCAAAGAAAACCAGTTGAATCTCATAACCATATCACGCTGCTTTAGAAACTCGTCGCTCTCAAAAGCAGCTTTAGATAATTAGCCTTTACTTCTGAAAACATTAATTAAGTTTAATAATTAACGCTTCGCTGATCTGACGGCTATTAAGTGCGTTTAAAATGTTTATCAACTTCAGAACGAGTTTGTTACAGTATGGTACGTTTTAATGAATGAATCATTCCCCGTTCTTAGAGGTTTGAAAAGCTGGCTTAGATATAATTAATCTCAATTATGAAATGACGCTGGGCAACGATAAGCCTCTGAACATGGTAGTGAATGAAAATAGCTGACTTTTACATATTTAAATGACACATGTACAGTGGAGTTTCGCTAATTCAAACTTGACAGGAAATTTGTTTTCTGGAATTCGGATGAAAAAAAACTGATACTAAGAACAGGAACAGCAGGATGATAAGAATTATCTTCTATATAAATAAAAATGTATGATTGTCTGTATGTTTCTTATGTGCTGCCATGCCCCTCATCCGATTGCGATAAAATTTTAACTACTTATTACTTGCACTTGCGGGATGTTTATACACATAATAGAATGATCCAATATATATAAAAAATATTTTCAGGTCAATTTACTGCATCATAGATTAACCACAAAGTAACTCGTCAGGGAGTAAGATGCCATATTCAAGCTTAGCGTTGATATTTCGTAGAAATTGTATGTAAATGCTACTTAAGTCGTTCTTAACAGTTTTATTATAGAGTATCCAAGAAAATGCAAGGAGAATCAATCTTATAAGCTTGAAATTTTAATTAAGAATTTAATAAAATTCTTACGTTTTGTGCAGTAACTTCCAAAACTATTACTGTAGAAGTAATTCTGCATTTTTTTTTTTGAATAAATTTGCAAATTTTTCAAAAAATTTTCTTTCCAACGATGAAAAAAATTCAATGGTCTAATTTTTTATATGTTTAATCAATTTTAAAAGAAAATATTTTAATAGTATTTTTTAACATTGAACTTGAGAGTTCTGAACGAATATTAAACGAATCACGTGATACAACAAATAGTTTCTTTCCTTACCATTTCGAAAGAACACCAAGCTTTACAATTCTAAAAAGATACACAAATCTATTATATAAAAAGGAATGTTTGTTTGTAGAATAGAATAATAAAAATAGGATAAATACTGCTTATGCATCTCCTTTATGTATCCTCCAATTTCAATTAATTTATTCATTACCGACATAAAATAAATATCATTCTTAATTAAAAAAGATAACTATTTCAAATTCCAAACGGTATTTCTAAAATTATTACTTCTGCGGCAGCAACGTGCTGAGTACCAGCTAGTAATAATATAAAATTTTAAATTAATAACAGCAATAATGAATATTAGCAATTATTCAGTCTGTTACACAATAAGTATCGGTTGATGAATTTATTTTGCTTCATAATTTCGTATCTGACTGAAAAATCGTTATTGTCTGATATTCATTTCCAGAAAAGCAGAAGTTGAAAACAAGAACAGCAATAAAAAATGACAATTTTAAAGTAAGAATAGTAGTAAAGATGAACAAATATTCTTTCATTTTCATAATAAATAACAGTTGATGAATAACAGTTTAATTTCGAACCTGACTGAAAACTCGATTTCCAATGAAATTCAAATGAAGAAAAGTAGATACTAAAAACAAGAACTTCAAATAACAACAACAACACTAATAATTTTTAAGTTAAGAACAGTAGTAAAGATTAACAAATGTTTCCTCTGCTCCATAACAAATAGCAGATGGTGAATTTAGCTTGTTCCATTAATTCTAATGAACAAAAACTGATTTGAAAACTGAAAGAAAGAACATTTTAAAGTAAGAATCGTTGTAAAAATAAAAGATATTCCTTCAGTTCCATAATAAGTAGCAGGTGAGGAATTTAATTTGGTCCATAATTCTGAACCGGCATGGAAATTAGCCTTTACTGAAATTCAAATGACGAAAAACTGGTGCTAAAAGCAAAATCAGTAAGAAAAATAATAATTTTGTTGTAACCGTTGTAAAGATTAACAAATATTTCCACAAAGTAGTAGTTGATGAATTTAATTTGTTCCTTAATAATAACAACAAAGGAAATAAAAACAGAACTCAAAATTTACCGTCAAAAGTTAGATTAAATTAAATAATAAATTAGAAACATTTCTTCTGATTTTTATTTTGAGTCTTCAGAAGAAAATTTTTGAATTTTTAAATAATTTCTGTACTTGATTTTTAATTTGTAGCCTGAATCCTTTGATACAAAAGCATTACTTTTTTATTCTCTTCTGTAAGAAATGATAACCGTTTACAGAGTAAATATGTATCAAATTTGGACCAAAACTCCTCAAAGCATTGAGCATGTGTCAATCCATCCTTCCACAAATATACAAATGTAAGGATTCAAATATATAGTAAATGAAATGCAGGAAATATGATATACAATTTTGAAACAGTACGATCTTGGTTTTAATCGGGTAGGAAACATATGTCCAAAAAGCCTGTTTGTTTTCCAGATACTTTTGTATTATACGTATCCCAACGATTAATTGCAAAAAATTGCATGCTCATAGGTTCTTTCGTAACTATTGTATACTAAAGGCATGCGATTAACAACACGCATTTATTACAGAGTGTATGACAAATTTTCAGGAAACCACTCCTGCTGCGTTAAACTCAAAGGTTTTTTGTATTTGTCATCATATTGTCATGTAGATAGATTTGAAAAAGACACAGGAAGTAGAGTTAAAGCCAATTTATTAACTCAATTCTGAACTGAGAACACTGCGACTGAGAATTCTTCGGCTTTAAAACCAACAGGGAAAGTTCCAGAATACTTTTCTGCAGAGAGTAAGAAAAGTCCAGAGCATTTGTTTGGTAAACTAGAGATAGGTCCAGAATCTTCTGGAACTCTAAATAAAGTAGAAACAATTCAAGGAAAAATTTGTACAAATTTGAATCGATAGGGAGTTTTACTTCAGATCTTTTGACTATGAAAACCATTGTTATAACCATTCGGCTATTGAGACTCTATCGTTTATTTTCAATGAGGAAATATATACAAAATAACAACAGTCAGATGACAGATTTTTGATCATACATTTTCTAAATGAGTAATTTCTACGATAAAATCGTGTTCCGAGTTTATATGCACATGTTGGACAGAAGGACTTCCTTTAGAAAGATTAAGTAAGAAATTTGAGTCAAATACAAAAGTCTTTTCGATATGCTCGTCAGAATTTTTAGTGATATTGCATGCAGACATAATTTTTGCGAGCCTAGTAAATGTGTAAAGCATGCAAATTTGTTAAACTTTCGATATTTTTTTATGATTACTGTATTTTCTCTATGCTAGTCTTTCTATAATAAAATAAAACAAAAAGCAAAATAAAGAATCATTTATAAAATTGAGAGTGGAATATGTATGAATTTTAGAACTCTATATGAAAATCATAGAAAAAAATTCAACAATGACAAGAACTGAATTCAAAGAGAAAAAAGTTGATCAAACTAGATCTATAACAAAGAAAAATTCGCTCATTAAACTAAGCTATGCATTTATTTATTTAAAAAAAGTGTTTTTTAATAATTATTATTTAAAACGCTGAAAATTATTTAAGTAAAAAAAACATATAACAATAATAAAAATAACTGATATTATCGTATTTATATATGTTTGCTTTCTTCTGAAATTCTAATAATAATTTTTTCTCATCAATTAATTATTAATTAAGGAAGAGAAGAAGAAAAACAAAATTCAATATTTTAAATTCTCTTTTCAGAAATAAAGCAAACAACAGTTCTTTTAGAAAATATGATGACAAAAATCAGAAAATCGTTTTTATTTTTTTCCTTCATATAAGGAAGAAGAATAACTGAAACATTTCGCGCACTAAGCTCCTTGGAACATACTGGTGCAAACAGTGGAAAAATCGAATGCAATAGAGACACACTTAGAGAGCAACGACGAACAATGCTGCAGCAGAATTAGCGAGCTAAGCTGATTATTGCTATTATCTCTCCATCTATTTTTGTTTTATGTTACGGTGTTTATTATTTTTTCTATTCTCGTTGGTTAATGTTAAGAGCCGTTGTGGAAAATGTTATTTGTTCCAGAAAAAAAATTGTTTTTATTTCTTTTTGATAGTCTGCTGAGGTTTTGTGCAAACGATTTACAATACATAAAAGAATAATTGATGATTCTTTTATTCTTTTTTAGCAAAAAAAATGTTTTCATATGTATATGTTTTATTATTTTTTTGTTATTGGTTTCATTTCAGTTTTTGTTGAGAATAAAATTGCATTCATTTATGTTTCTCTGAAAAAGAATTATCGTTTGGTTATTAAAAATGCGAATATAAAAAAGATAGGAAATAAAATCTAGGCAAATTTCTTTTGAAAGATGTTTTTAACCTGAACTGTTTTATAGTTTTTTTTATCTTTATATTGTCTAATGATGGGGTATTTGCATATTAAATTATTTATGGGATATTAATCTTTCATTTGGGGTTTCTACAGATTAGTTAGAAAAAAAATGTTATTGTTTGAGTTTTGACAATAACTTGAATATTATTGTTGATTATTTTAATTGAACTTCTAATGTGTTTTCAAATGCACTTCATAATTTTCTATGAAATGACAGAATAGAATCGAAACACAATTTGTTTATAATTCCTCGATATTTTCTCTGAATGAAGAAAAAAAAAACTGATGCTTATATTTGAAGTGCTTGTTATGCTTTAAGTATTTATCTGTTTACAATATATTGGTTTAAAAAATCCTGAAATCTGTTGGCAAAGAAATTAGCAGAAATTAATTGGTCGTGTATAAATTAAGAAAAGTATTTCATTTTTTTATTTATTGCAATATTAAATAAGCGATTTCAAATTAAATTGAAAAAAGTTCTATGTTAAAAAATACTGAGAATGTATTTCTGCCAGAAAATTTAGACCAATGTAAATGAGTACTGAGTATAATTGAAGCTATCAAATATACTTTCTCATTATGGGCCGCGGTAGCCTGGTTGGTGGAGTGTCAATCTTGCAACTGAAAGGTCTCGGCCATAGACCGCCGTGTTGCTAATGGCAGTTGGGGCGCGTTAAATATGTCGTGACTGCAAAGTCGTACAAGTTCCAATAACAAATTATACCTCTGGGGGTACTGAATCAGAGATGAGTTGGTCTCTGATTTGGATCTAAATTCTGAAGAATTTAGTTTATAATGAGTTTTGACCGTCCCCTAAAAAGGGGTTGTGTCGTGTGTGTTCGAGCATAGTTGTACTTTCCCCCAACGCTGCTCGTTAACAACGAAAAGGCGCACACTTCTGCCTTAATTCGAAAAAGCAGCGCTCATTCGGCTTTGGTATGACCAAGTAGCATTAGACCCACCACCAAAATATTTCCCTTCGTATATTCATGTTCTTACATTTAAATTCGAAAAGGAATATTTTCTGATTGATAATTTGGTGTATGATATTCCTGAAATCAATTAATAATTGAAATGTGAAACAAGTCATAAATTGCTTATAGAATATATAATAATATTTAAAACAGCGACGTGTTTATTTATTTGGAAAACTTAGCTACGAAGCCTATAAATTAATATTGATTTCTGACTTTACTCCTTTGCTCTTATCTGTAAAATACTAGTCTTAAAATGATTTTTTTTTTTGTTATTACTTTAGGATATTCGTGTTCGCATTTTATACGAGCAAAAAAAAAATTCTTAGAATCTCATTTTGTCAAAAAGATATTCAAAAAAGTTTCTTTCAACACATTCAATTGGAGTTAGAAATAAATAAAAACTAATGTAACCAGGTTGAAGTCATTTTGATGCCACATAAACAAAATTTCTTTCGAAAAGCAACTGTGTACCATTATCGTCTGCACAAAACGAATAAAAAAATAAAAGTAAGTGAAAAACGGCAGCTGGATGAAAAATTCCCGTCGCCAGCAGCAGAGCGGTCTATTTGATGAAAAATGCGTAAGCATAGGGACTTCTACATTATTCCTTGACTTTTATTTGCGACAGGTCGTAAAAAAATGACGAAATTTCGATTTTACGAGCTTATGAAAAACTCGTCTCGTATGAAAAAAAATGTTTTTTATATTTTTTATTTTTTTACGATTTCATCTTTGGATCGTAATGACCCCCAGCGGCTCGTGGTGGTTGCCTCATTTTCTAAAAATTCTCGTGCGTTTCTTTCAACCCCATATTCTAGCGAACGTGGGAGGTGTATAAAAAGGTAGCTACATTAAGTCACTTTTTATTTTGCTTAGTGGGAGATGATACTATTCCGATTCATTACTATCCCTGGGTGATGTAAATTTGGGAAGCTTAAAAGCATTTTTTTCTGTTTATTTTTTATAGCTTGTAAGGTGATAAACATAAAATTCGTACTGATTGCCCTACCAGATGAATTTAAAAGTTTTCTTCATACTCTGAGGCATATTCTATGAAAAGTGAAGTAAGCTGAATATGTATAAAGAAACATTTTATTGATAAAAGTGCACTTATTTGGCAAGAGAATTTATTGATTTTTTTTTTGACAAGCCATTTTCTTGATAGCCGGAGCACATTTCTTTTGGAGGGGATTAATTTATGTCCTGGATGATTCCAGATATTTAATTTGGATTATTTATTCTAGAATTTTGATATTTATGTTTTTGCTCCATTAAATTTGAAAGATTTTCAAGATTTTATAACTGGTTGATATATTTTGATTAGTGCTTTAATTTATGGATGGGATTATTGCAGCTGCTTTTGAGGTATAGTAATACAATAATTTGGATTATTTATCCGGAATTTTGGTATTTAGATTTTAGTTCCATTATGTTTGAAAGATTTTATACTTAGATGATTTTTTTTTATAAGAAGATTAATTTATGGTTTGGATTATTCCGTTACTTTACAAACATAAAAATACAATAATCTGGCTTATTTATTCTAGAATTTTTATATTTATTTTTTTGATACATTAAATTTGAAAGATTTTCAAGATTTTATATCTGGCTGAATCTTTTGATTAGTGTTTATTTATTGTTTATTTATTTTGATTAGTTTTGATTTATGGCTGGAATTATCTCAGCTGCTTTTGAGGTATAGTAATAAAATAATTCGGATTCTTTATTCGGAATTTTGGTACTTAAATTTTAGTTCCATTATGTTTGAAAGATTTTCAAGATTTTATGCTTGGATGAATTTTTTGATTCGGAGATTAATTTATAGCCTGGATTATTCCAGTTACTTTTGAGGTTACTAATACAATAATTTGGATTATTTTTTCTAGAATTTCGATGTTTCGATATTTGTTTAATAAATTTGGAAGATTTTCAAGATTTTATACATTTGCTATTTTTTTATAAGGGGATTCATTTATGGTTTGGATTATTCGAGTTGTTTATGGAATATAAAATACAATAATTTGAATTATTTATTTCTGAATTTCGATGTTTAGATTTTTGTTCTATAAGGTAATAACAATTTTTTAAGATTTTAGAAGAAATTTTTAATTGCTTCCTAACAAAATCTATAGGTATTTATTATAAGACAAAATTGCAATACGTTTACCTTGAAGTATTTTTTCCCTCTTTATGATATTCTTACATAGCTTTAGTTATTCTAAATATATTACACCTAAATGATTTTCATATATTTTTTTCAAATTTTTGATTGTTATGTATTTTAAATATTTTTATATTATTTTGCTTTCGTAATTATAATGAAATGAAGACGTTAAGATTTTCAGTTTTTTATATATCCGATTTTAACGAATCTCCTAGTTTTAGGTTTCTGAGCCCGTGATCTTTATTTTTCGAATTAAGTTTCTCTATCTCTATAAAAAAATAATTCGAACACATTTTTAATACGATGGTTAAAATTTGTTATAAGGTTACCTTTTTTCATAACGTTTAAAATATTGATAATCAATACACTCTCGAAGATATATTCAATGACGATTATGATAAAATAAATTTTGCTTTCTGTTGAAAGGATGGATTATTTACTTTAAAAATGATTTTCTTGCTAGTGCTTTAAGAAAGGAAAAAACATTTATAATTGTAGGCATAATTTTAAAAAGCAATGACATTTAAAGAAAATTTTCCGTCGAATTGAATTTAAGTCTAATAATGTTTTTTAGGCAAAACCATTCATAAAATTAAAGTTCAATTAAATTACGATGCAAAAAGGGAAGATTTTTTTTAAAAGTCAAACAATGATCAATAGATTGATAATCTTTACCAATGAAAAAATCAATAAAAAATGCTAGTTATTTAAATAAATAACTAGCATACTAATAAAAAATATTCTACACGAAATCATATTCTATTTAGAAATTATTATTATCAGATAAAAAATTTACTATTTATTAGAGAAATCTAAATTTGTAGACGAAAGATTTTCTTATGATTCCATGATTATAAGTACAAAGGCATTGATGTCCTTGTAAAATTGTAAAATGGTTGGAAAAACGGAATGTAGGAAAAAGAATAATATTTGCTAGAAAATTTAAAAGCCATTTTCTAAAATATAAAAGAAAAATAATAATGCAGATACAAACATTCCAAAATTTATTATCGTCTGAGAGAAGTTATTATTGAAAAGCCAGAATAATATAATGATAACGAAAGAAGGACAAAATATTTTAACGGAAAAAAACTTAAAGCACAGAAAATTATCTACATTTCTCTTTTTTTCCCCAAGTTATGATAAATGCATAATTTCTGTTAAATGCGCCATTTCTTCTCCAGATTCCAATGATCATTTTGCTGAAAAACCGTTATCTCTTTTACGAGCAGAAAATTTAATAAATTACACTAAATATTTTCCAATATATGATTATTATCTTTAAAGTTAAAATAGTTACATTTGACATATTCATTAATTTTGTTAGCTAAAGATGATAATGTTTATTTATAAATATAATGCTTTATTGCAAAATAATTCTTTATGTTGTCATATAAAGCTGGTCATTGAATTATCCACTTGTAATAATAAATTTTCTCTACAATAAATTCTACTGTTTATGTAAAGTTATTTTGTAGCATAATGAAATGAATAATATTAATAGTTTATTAACGGAAGCATTCGTTAAAAATAACGCATTAATGATTTTAAAACATAATTAAAAACCTTAAAAAGATTTTTTTTCTTTCTCTGCTTGCAGAGATGAAACAAAGTCGGAAGATGAGAGTGACGTCATTATCAGAACTTGATCTTATTTCGATATTACGCGTGCGCAATTATGGCCAATAGTAACTTAGCAAATAGGAAGAAACTATTTTAGTCGAGGGAGATGGAGTAAAATGGATGGGGAAGCATATAATTTTTTTTTCGTTAGAGGATCATATTCAGCTGAATTCGCAATGCTATTAAAAATATCGTCACAGATATAATTATTTGAAATTTTCCAGCTATCGTATTTTGAAGTTGATGGTATTATGTTGATAAGTTGAAATACCACAGGCTTTGATACCTCTTCAAAGCTCTTTTATCCATAAAGACACATAACATAAAAAATTAGGTAATTAATCCGTTGGATTTTCCGTCAATTCCACGCGTGTTTGTCCAACAGAGAGCTTTTGAATGTCATGAATGGCGTACATTAATCAGAAGAGGGGGGTTTCAAATGGTTATTTCAGGAACTGTGCTCTTAGTTATCATTGTTTAATGAGGAGAATCTATTTGGACGTTCTCACACGTGGCAAAGGGGCATCGTAAGGGCGATAAACACTTCGCGCCTGCGCTATATGCCATAAGGAAATTAAAAAGAACAACAGGTAAAATAAAAAATATAATTCAATTCCTACTTAGGTTAGCAAAGAAAATTTTAATTTTAGTTACTTTTTATTAAATAATTATCAAAAAAATTAGTAACTATCAAAAAATGATTGATTTTGGAGAGAATTGTGCTCGCATTCCTTACCTACAAGTAAAAAACACTGAAATTATTGCATTTTACCGACTGAGCTACTTCTTGATATTAATTTTCATTACAAACGGCTAAAAATCTATTTCAAATACTAAAAAGGAATTACATTTGATGAATGAAGTAATATTTGGAAAAAACTTTATTAATATCAAGTGTCATCCACTATACATTTAAATAATGTATTTGAACTTGAGTGGAGGAATGAAAAGTATTTGATTAGTGATTGAAAATTTAAATAAGATACATACATAAATAAATAAATATAGAGAGAATGTGAAATAATAGTAGGAATTGAAATTAAAAAAAATAGTTATTTCAACCCCCTTGGGTGAGGGGAACGTCTTAATACAGGATGGGATGCTTCCGGCACGGTGGTTGAAGTTGGCCTACCAGTGGATACAATAAAGGTGGAGGATCTGGATCCTCCCATGGATGACAGGACTTACTTCCTACGGGGATGGTTGTACCGTGGACGGCGATTGCCCTAAGGTCTAGATCACAATTCCCGCCAGTGTTGCTATAGTGGTGGTCCGGTAATTCATTATTTATATTCGAGTGCCTCCGGGTGGACGGAGTGTCACTAATATGGCTATCAATGCATTGTGATGGCACAATGTTTGAGAGCTGAAACAAACAAATATACCCTTTAAGCTTTCTGATCTTGATACTAAAGTGTGACAAATGCTTTCGTATATTAAATCGCAAATGATACATAATTTTGTAATGGATTTTTTCTCTGTCTTATACCAATTTCAAGATAGAAATTCTCATTCTCCCATGTGTTTGTCATCATATGGTGTCACATCTGATTTCATCGTATGGTCACTTTGTAGTATCTAGACACAAAGTTTGCGGCACTCATTGTCGCCGTTCTGCAGTAAATATGGGATATAAGGATTATAGTGCTATCTTTACATAAGTTGTGCCGGATTGAACCTGCGATGTTCGGGTTTGAAATCCAGTAACTTAACCATTTGGCAAAAACATACGCTAATGTCTAGCGGCTGTTACTGGCTTAGTAAGATGCCACCACAATACTCTCCTACCAGTGAGAAGGTAGAAGGCGAACGGTTATTTATAGCACCAAGCGTTACGGCCAGCGAAGAGAGTGCTTCAGTACTGCCAAGTGTTATGGAGAGCAAAGAGAGTGCTTCTGCGTCAAGTGAGTCTGACGACTTTGTATAGGTTACGTTTGCTTCAGATAGGTGGCGCCAAGACAGCAGTTTGAACTTTCATAATCAGTGGTCACCAATTCGTAGTGACGGATCGAACCTGCGATGTTTGGGTTAGAAGTCCAGTAACTTAACCATTCGACAAAAGCGAACGCTAATGTCTAGTGGCTGTTACTGGCTTATTAAGATGCCATCACACATACTAAGAGAGGCAGAATCAAATTATAGTATGATTAATCGAGCTGATTGGGACAATGATCTAGAGATGGTGATTGGGATGTTAAAAAATATGCTTAATGGGGATTAAATTTCAAACCACGACTTTTCTCTTTTGATAAATGTTCTTCAAAATTGCTTATTTCGAATTTTAAATATTATAATTTCGAATAAAAATAAGAAGGAAATTCCAATTTTAGAAATAAGGATTTTCCTCTAGATCTAGTTCATGTTAGAGCTTTAACAAAGATTTCATTAAATATTAAATTTCCTATAAGAGTTTTCTTGGATGACTCAGCTTTTCGCCATTTTCTTTGCATTTTCCCCAAATTTTCTAGCAAAATGGTTTTATAAAATATTTTCTCCGGCTCCAAAGCAGAAAATTAACCATTCGTTGAAGGTACCATTTTTTACTTCCTTATACATTTAGAACATAGAACACATATTGTCACGGCACTAACCATCGTGGAACTGTTCGACCGTCCTAAGAAAGATGTGAAGTGAAGAAAAAGAGAGCATGCTGTAATAACTGTGCATGCCAGACAGGAATATTCTGAGTTTTCCTCAGAACTCTTACAAATCAAGCCCACTCTCTGCGTCGAGATTCTTTATTACCAATCATAGCTTTTAGCCCCACTCGAATGTTCTTCCACTGTTCACTTCACATCCTTTTTAGGACGGCCGGAACAGTTCCTCGGTGGTTAGTGATATGATATATGGTAATGGTAAAACAATTCGGACTCGAGATGTAGACGAATCGTCACATTTTGTAACTCTCTGAACTATTTGAGCTATGCATTTAGATAGCCTTTAAACCAAATTTGTAGATTTCTATCAAAGTTTGAGCAAAATAAATTGAGATGAGACCTGTCTGTCCGGTTGTATGAATATAAGATAGCATGATAACTACAAAAAGAAGAGAGCTAGATGGATAAAATTCGGCACATACATTTATCATCCATAGATTAGACATCTGATAAATTTTGAGCGAAATCCAACAATGAATTGTCTGCCTGTAAGTTTATGTGTTAAGAAATAAGTAAAGGCAATAAAGTAAGGTGTACGTACAAACTTGAAGCTCCGGAAATCATTCAAAATATCAAATATTTTTATTGTTTCAAAATGCTTGCTGATTCTTTAGTTTTCAAACTATATCAAGATGTTGTCAGCATTCGGAATATTTCTGGAGTGATAAGGATTTTTCTTCAGGTACTTTAACTAAAAATTGAAGTTTCGGTTTGTCTTAAAACTCATTTTGTGAAGAATGGTACTTTCCCACTATGTTGCATCATTCAAACAATCATAACCCAAAAAGAAATTAGCCGAATACAGTTATTTATATATCAATATAATCTGTACGTCACAGTGAATGTTTTGTGCCTCAACAAAAGTTATATTTATAGAAATAAATTTTTAATGGCTTTTTTTAATTAATATCATAGAAAAAATCTCGCTTTTTCTATTCACCGTTGATGAAAAAAAGCGTTGAAAAAACCGTTGATGTCAAAAAAATATCATTTTTACAACTTGATTGAAGCAGACAACATGAAGACTAACATTAGGCATAATTTTCAACTAGAATTGTGTATCAGTACAAATTAGAATTTAAGATATCATGTTTCAAAAAATACTATATTAATACATTAATTATTATTAAACATATATTAATGACCCACGGTGATAAAAACAGAATTTTTAAAGTTAAAATTTTAAAAAAATCTTCTAGTGGGTACGCACAACTTAAATATATCGCACTTTGACATGATAATTTTTGACTACAAGTGCAATTTTATGTTAAATTTTTATTCCAATAGGTTGAAAAAAACATATCGAAAATACAAATTCGATTTTTGAATATTATTAACCGTATCCCAAGGATTAATCATCAGCTAACTCACCAAGGATGATACGAATGATTCAGTAAAATTACTGAACTCCCGTCAAAGGTTAGTATTTCAAAACTATTTAACTAAAATACTATGCAAGGCATTTTCTGGTACAAACCTTTATTAGGGAGAATGCGAGATAGTTTTAAGGAGACTACTCACAGTGGTTCTTAATGATGAGCATTCTTGAAGTTCGATCTCGGGAACATTGGATCCACGACCATGTAACATAACCCCTAGAAAAAGTGTACACTCGTGTCCTGAAGCTGTTGTTTGGCTTAAGAACTTACCACTACATTACTCCCCCTGCAGTGAATTGGAGGTGAGACGAACGATGTTATCGCACCAAGCGTTTATGGCATGTGACGATCTTTTTTGTCGCACCAAGTGTTATGGCGATTTTTGCTTCAGATAAATGCGCCACAAAGGTTGCGTTTGTTAGTTCGGATACAGGGGCACCAATGTGCACTCTTTTAGGTTCGATTTCGGGATCATTGGATCAGTAACATTGTAACATAATCCATAGAGAAAAATGTACATTAGTGTTTGGAAGTTGTTACATGGCTTATGAACTCACCATTACAAGGAAATTGCAGAGAATTTGCACACATCACTATTAGAGTGCTTAAAATGTGTTTTAAATATCTAATTTTTTCTGTCAAAAACAAGGTTTTAATTTATTAGAGTCTTTCCATTCTAAAAATAAATAAATAAGTTTTAATGCCTAGTTTAACAATTAATTTTAGAAATATTCATTGATTTAATTAAATAATATAAAACATTGTTCCATTATTTTGGCATTGGCTATATTTCAAATTGTATTCTTATTTATAATAACAATTTGTATTATAAGTTGCATAAAAAAAACTAACTTTCTAAATTTCTTTATATAAATAATACAATACAGTTTGTAAGTTCTTACTTTAACTTAAATGATATAAATCATTTAACAAAATGAGAAATGAATCAGCATTAAAACTACAAAAAACTATTGTTTCAATACTACAACTTGTTTGTTTCCTCTGTACGAATGATATATTCGAACTTCATAAAGGACGCCATTTCGTGTTCACTATACTAAACAAGGCTTACTCTCAAATTCATACTAAGTTCATTACATTCCGGAAGTGGGCCGAATCTCCGCCTTTTCCGCTGACGCGACTCACTGGCTACTGGTTGATCTCATTATGACGTCACAGCGTTGCGTGTCAGGTAAAAACAATGACGATGTCGAGATCAGACTGTATATTGAATGATTATTGCTCTGTGAGCAGAATTAAAGTCTTCGCTGAGTACGGTCCAAGATTTATTAAGTGAATTTTAGGTTTTTCCTATGACAGGGGAAAGCGATTAATAAATACCCTGTGCTGAATTTAGAGTTTGAGCTCTAACATTTATTAATGTAATTTCAACGGATTTACGTTAATATCTTACCCGTAAATTATGCCGAAAGAGTTAGTTACGTTAACTATTACGACTTTAATTTTTAGACATTAACATTAAAGACCCATTTACAAAGTCTTTTGGGATTTTATTAGCACCGAAATGGCTCTATAAATATTCAAGAAGTTAGATACAAAAAAATGAAGTCACGAAAAAAGTCACACAGTTTGAAAGGTAGAGTATCAAAAATAACCAGATAATTACTCTTCCCAAAATGTGTGTAAATATTAATGTACTTTTTAATTTTTTTTAAAAAAATTCATATCAGCAAACATTGCAGTCAAAGTTTTGTGATTTTAAGTTAGGTTTATTAATAATTAGTTATACCTTCTTCGGGTTAGTTTAATTTAGTTATATTAGCGTCCCGTTTTAAAGCAACACGAGGAACCTCGTGAACCTCGGTCAGATGCCCTCTCCACACCAGCGGGAGAACGCTTGGCCTGACAGATTTAACGTGCAAGTGACCCCCTCACACGAAGGTTCTTCAGTGGAATAGAGTCTCGAACCTGAAACCCTCCGGTTCTGAAGCCGATACCTTACCACCAGGCCATCACAGCCATAACTTTTTTGGATTATTAACGATAATTACCGACGTCATGATCTAGGGGTGACGCATTTTCCATTTGAGCTAGGCATCTAGTGTTCGAGTCATGGTTCAGGCAAGGTTATTTTCTGCACTGTGTTCTATCTGTGAGGTCCATAAAGGAGCTCCCCTGTAAAAAGGGGTTGTGCAAGAGTGTGTGTGTGCCATCTTCATATGAGCTAAAAGTCAAAATTCTGCTCTCGGATGCTCAGAGGTCCTTACTCTCAGAAGCTACTGCTCAAAAACTTGACTTAAAGTAGTCACATAGCAACATTAATGAAAATTAGTTATAATTTTTATAAGACTGTTAGTGATGATTCATAGAATTATTAGAACTATTATTAATTATTCGTTATAATTCTTAGAGGTTTATTTGTGATAATTAGTTATAATTTTTATAGGTCTATTAGTGATAATTTATAGAATAATTAGAGCTATTAGTGGTAATTAGCAACATTTTTTTATGGAATTATTATTTATAATTTTTATAGAACTATTAGTGATAATTTACAGAATTATTAGAGCTATTAGGGATAATTTATAGAATTATTAGAGCTATTAGAGATGAATTATAGAATTATTGAGCTATTAGTGATACTTAGTTATATTTTTATGGAATTATTATTGACAATTTTATAGGATTGTTAGTGATAATTAGTTAATAAAAGATTTTGAGTAATAACATTCCTATTCATGAAAAAAATTTCTCCTTTATTTTCTTTATAGTAATTCCAAGTTTAAAGCAATAGAAAGTCTATGTTAGGATGAACACATGGGAGGGGAGTGACAACAATTTTCTTGGCGGGGAGGGAGAGTTAGACTGATAAGTAGGGACAAAAATTTTCTGATGATTGGATCGCAAGATATCATAGATAAGGGGAGGAACAAACTGTCTCTAATTTTGCTTCAAAATAAGCATAAAGCCATTAATTTTATATTCATATCAAAATGATTATGCGTTTAATATCTAATCAAATAAAATGAATAAGTATTTGCAAAAATTAACTAATAAGAGGTATTTGACTGAACGAAGAACAATAAAATAAAGACACAATTTCAAATTAAATGCATCGCATGGATGTGAGAAAAGAATTTTCGCTTTATTTTAAAGCAAAATAAGTCAGAAACAAATGAAGATAATTATTAAAATACACCTATCCCCCGATTTACACGGCACTCTGTTTACACGATTTCACTTTTACACGGTTTTTAAATTTGCATTGACCCGAGATGGATGATGGCGCATATAATAAGAGGAGAAGGTTTCGAGGATTTTGCTGAGGCAGATATTGTAGAACTAATGGAGGACAAAGAACTAGATGGGGATGATTTAGTGGACATGGTTAATGAAAAAAATGATCGTGGCAGTGATCCTGATGAAGTCTGACCCAGTTGCATTCACAGCAAAAGTCATCCGTGAAGGACTTGAATTAGGGCGAGAATTGGGTAATCATTTTCTACAAAATGAACCGAATGTTGAACGAGCTCTCCTATTTCAGCGATATATTAATAAACGCTTAACTCAATATGAGGAGGTCTACAAAGATTTGATCAGAATAGACAGTTATTTTTATGTTGTTAAGATATATTTAGTTTTATTTTACGTTGAAATAAATGACTGAATTATGCACATTTTAGTTTGTTTTCGATTTACACGGTTTTACGTATAAGAATCAACGATTTCGATTTACACGGTTTTCTAAGGAACCTATCTTCAGTGTAAATCGGGGGATAGGTGTAGTATTAAAATCAAACACTCAATAACCAAAATGCAATTTGTTAAAATCAATTAAAAAATTCATTCAAAAGTGCATTTCATACGAATGAAATCCAAACACAGATTTTTGATTGTACAATGTTTGTTTATATGCATATACCTGTCGTACTGATGTCCCGAATGTAGTTTATCAATCTTTCTCCTTACAGCTAGTAAGCTCTTTTCCCTGCAAGTTCAACCCATAGACAAAATTTGTTTAAGGTAACCGACTACGTTCGAAGGAAAAATTTCGAAAAATTTGATTTTTTAAAAATTATTTTTGGTTTTTAGATGTATTATCATATATAAACACTATGAATACAAAAACATTATTTGAAAAAATAATATATTTTGAGAAATTGGAAAATTTGTGGTAAATGTAAGTGAAATTGAACCAAAACGGTGAACATTCTACACAAAATGGTAATGCAACAATCCTATTTTTCTTTGTACACACGTTATAGAATAGAATAATGAATGAAATGAACCAAAATCTAAGATGCAATCATTTTGAGATGCAAAGAAGTGAGGGGTAAAAATATACATACATTTGCATTTGTTCCATCAATTCGCAACTTTATTTTTCTAAAAACACCTATAAATGAAAAATTATTTCCCCAACAATAAAACTTTGGGTTCATTTTATTGCTTATATTATTTAAAACACACTCTGAAATTTGTATGAAAATATCTCTATTAGTTATTGGGATATCATGTTAATGGTGGATAATTTTTATGAAATTTAAGATTGAAGTGAAAGACAAATTTTAGCTGACAAATAAATTTTTCTTAAAATTCCTCTGGATAATAGGTTACAACTTCCTTTCCTAAGAAAAAACAAACAGTTTTGGAAAGAAAAAAGGCTGAATGACAAGAAATGACACTTTTTAAAAAAGTCGCCAATGTGGTCGAATACCAGCGTTTTCAACGTAGTCGGATACCTTAAGTAACCTTGTGCCATCCATTTAGTCATTGCTTCTTCAAAAAATTAAATACAGTTGTGTAGGTTTTGACACCGATTGGATTCTCTTGGGAGATCCAGGATGGTTTCTTACCTATTTCTTCCTTTCAACATTTTTTTTTCTTCTTCTTTCTATCTTTGGCACAGAATAGCCATATCTGATTTTTGCGCCATTAAAATCCAAATCCTTCTTCTTTCCATCTTGTGAACATCTATCTGGTTAGATAACTCAGAGTTATAGGCACTGGGGCACATGATGGCATTCTGTTATTATAAATCTAACTGTTCAAATACAAATAAAATAAATAACTTCTAAGCATAAAGAGCAAAATTAATAAAATTTGGTACAAAGGCTTACCATCTAAAATTTAGATTTTATCAAATTTTAAACAAAATATATCCTAAGGTTAGCCATTGATCTATACATTCGTATGCATGTTAATATAGCGATTTAAATGAACCAGCGGGTGAGAACAGGTATCGAAGTTAACTTGAAGATTTAAATTTTCAATTGTGATTTATCAAAACAATACATGCCATAAGAAAATTTGTGAAACCATTGGCTAAAAGATAACCGGTTAAAGTGCACCATTGTAAACTATTCTAAACAAAGTTAGAGTTTGGAAAGGGAACTATTCTATACAAAGGTAAAGTAAAGGTAAAGATTGAAGTGTGTTGAAGTTCAATATTTTTGACAAATTTATTTAGAAAAACCAAACATATATACATACATAAGAAACATATTATAAACCTATAACCGCATAAACATAAAACTTTATTAGTTCGCCATATTGGCTATAGATGGCAGCACGTTACCGCTTGAAAATTTAAGTAGCCATTGTGGCGATCTAATAAAGTTTGAAAATATCCTATCTGTAACTCCGAACTGCTCGACCGTAGCGCTTCAAAACCGGCGCCAATCGATTCCTCATGGCCAAAAACCCCAAACCCCCAAGTTTACCGGAGTTTATTAATTCTGGGGCGATTTTCGACTTGGCAACCATTCCTCGTATTATAGTATTAGATTATATTCGATATGAGAGCTTGTGACTACGACTGTAGTACCATACCAAATTTTGATTTATTTGGTCTATTAAAACGCATCCAAAATGCATGCTTTAAAGAATAAATTCAGTAAAAATGTTAACATTTCACCAAAATCTATATTTCGGACTATAATTATTGGCCAAAGTTAATGCAAAGTTTTGATTTAGTCGCTTCAAAAATTGCACCCAAAATGTATATTCAGATGATAGATTTAGTACACATTCAAACCAAAAATCTATAATTCGGTCTATCATTATTCCCTAATGTTTATGCAAGGTTTTGATTCAGTCATTTAAAAAAATGCTCCATAAATACATATTCAAATTGTATTCAGTAAAAATGTTAGATTCACTCCCAAATTCGATAATTTGATCTATAACTGCTCGCCAGTGTTTATGCAAAGTTTTAATTCAGTTGTTTCGGAAAATGAGCCCTAAATGCATATTCAAATGATAGATTCAGTAAAAGTATTAGATTCACACCAAAAATCTATAATAGTTCGTCCATGTATTTGCAAATTGTTGCTTCAGTCATTTGAAAAAACGCGCCTTATATGCATATTTGAATGATAGATTCAGTAAGGGTATTCGATTAATACAAAAAATCTATAACTTGTAGCTTTCTCGCTAATTTCATGCGAGGAAAGCATTCAAGGCGTTATCCAAAGTCAACAATTTTTATGTTTGGATGGGGGAGAGATTAGTTAAAATTTTTATAAGGAAAGATGCTAGAAAGTTTAGAAGAAACCACACTCGCTGGTCAACCTAAATTAGCCACATAATTTATTAAACAAAATGGAAATTATTCGGATCTTCGAATCATTAAATCATCAGACGTCATTTATCATTAAATTCAGAACATTCCAATTCAAAGTAAATAAACAAAACATTGGAAATTTCCAACCAAAGTCTGATTGCTTATTATTTGTATCACGCCTTTTTTTGGCGGCGTGAATAAAATATTTAATTAACAAAAAAAAAAAAAAAAAAAAAAAAAAACCTCCCAATCCTGTTCCCATGGTGAGACAACAAAACAAGGATAATCCCAATTTAAGACTGTAAACAAGCCATTTATTCTTCAAACTTCAGCTGACAACTTATCAGATGCTGTCAGAGGATTTTTTTGCTCCTTCTGTTTTCGAGTTGTCAGATTAAATTTCTTGATTAGATAACTTTATTTCTCATGAACCTTCTGCGTCGCGTGACTAGGGTGAACAACGTCCTGTCCTTAAGTGCTGATCCCTTTTCTCCCCCCCCCCCTACCCCAGCTGTTATTCTTATTTTTGGTGCTGTTATTTTTCAACTTCTTCCCAGTGCTTAAGTGTGTATTTTGATAGTTTTACCGAATCTTTCCTAAAGCCTTCTTATAATTGGATTGGCATGCTACTGCTGGATTTTATTGGAACTTACTTTATATCAATACCAAGAAAGATATCGATTGCAATTCTTGTATGTTTTGAGTGTAGTCTTAAAATATTTACTTCTTAAAGTTTACTTCTGTTTATGATTTTTCCCCTTTTAGTAAAAGACATTGTTTTGCGTTCAAATTATTATATATAAATATTTTTAGCAAAAGATTTTTTCCCCGTTATCTATTTAATTAATTCAAGAAATGCTTCCTAAAGTTCTTTAGTCAGAGACCCATGGTGAGTGATGAATAAAAGTTGCTGACCTAAACAAATAATTTTATATAAAGATCCTTTTGTTTCTCTTGCTTTGAGAGACAGGTTCAGAAATCCTTATGAGAATTTTAATAATATATTAGCACCATAAACAATATTTTCCTCATCAAAACATTCTATTTAACATGAGGGAAAAATAATTTCTCTCTTTTGTTTCATATCTATATATCTATCTATCTATCTATCTATCTGTCTGTCTGTCTGTCTGTCTATCTATCTATCTATGTATCTATCTATCTATCTGTCTGTCTATCTATCTATCTATCTATCTATCTATCTATCTATCTATCTATCTATCTATCTATCTATCTATCTGTCTGTCTGTCTGTCTATCTATCTGTCTATCTATCTATCTATCTAGCTAGCTGTCTGTCTGTCTGTCTATCTATGTATCTATGTATGTATCTATGTATCTATCTATCTATCTATCTGTCTGTCTGTCTGTATGTCTGTCTGTCTGTCTGTCTCTCTCTCTCTCTCTCTCCCTCTCTCTCTCTCTCTATATATATATATATATATATATATATACTCTTATTTCCTGATTTTATTCCGCTTTTTTCTATTTAATTAATTGAACTTTACCTTTGTAAAAATGCATAGATCGGGAGTTCAGACACTCCGAATGAAGTATTAAAAATTTGCTGACCTAAACATATTCTACGAAAAATTCCTTATGATACCCTTACCTAATTTGACACGTATAAAGGAATCCCTGTCAGAATCTCATAGTGTATAAGATCTGGGAGAAATAACTTCTCCCTCTTTTCTGCTCTTGCATCTCTGATGAACGGGGGACGCTTATCAGTCAGGCCTTATTGTACACAAGTAATGCCTCCCAGGATGGAATAATCATGTAACTAAAAACTCTATTCAGTCAAAGGAAAAGAGATATAAAATAAATTTTAGGGAAATAGTCGAAACTATTCGTTTGATTCATCAGGAATATACACTCATGTATCGCCTGATGGGTAATTGTTATTAGATGTCCAAGAAAATTGATGATGATATTTTTCAAAAACTATTACTTCTCAAAAAGCGTTTATATTAACTTAAAAAAATTGCCAGCTCAGTTGTCGTACTCGTCATTTGACCGTGGTTCACAATTACCAGCTCCATTCCAATATAGCCCTAGTGTTGCTTTATGGATCATTAATATAACTAAACTAAATTGCTTCCTTCACAAATTATTACGAAATTGTGATAGACATTTAAGCTGCATTTTTTCAATACCCTTAAACCTGTTTCAATCATTATATTAATGAATTTCTCTAATGAAGTCAAATCACAAGATTTAAACATGACATACCTTTGAAAATTCTCTATTAATAGATTTATACTTGTTATTGAAAATTTAGCCATACCTCTCTGATTGTAATATCACTTTGCAAATGATTGGTACAGATAATTTTATTTTCATATTTTCTTGGCCAATTATGATCTTTCTAATTTATTTTAATTCAGAATAAATATGTACTTGCTGCAACAGCGCCAACTTAGACGCTACTTCGCCAACATAGGACGTTTGGTTTGGCGCTCCGTAAAACGTCAAATCAAACATCCATGGAATTTTGGAACAAAATATTGAATTAAAACTTCCAATTGAAAAAAAATCTTGTTCTCCCCTAAATACTAATAATATCACTGATTTAAATCATTGAAATTTAAAAAAGAAACTTTTTCCTGTACAATTTTTTGAAGATCTGTACAATTTATCTTAATTTGTTTCTGAATTACGAGTGTCCTGAGTTTTAAAATCTTGAGTTTTAAATCACCCTGTAGCACATATTAGTTCTTTAAACCTAAAGAAAATATCAAACTTTTGGCAAGCAATTTACAACCCTTTCAACAAGGTATCTGAATTTGTGTTTCGCCGCAATAATTCATTGATAAATAACTCTCAACATTCAAATTGTCGCTTTAACACGTGTCGTTTTATTTTTTTATGCATATTTGTGCAACACAGAATGTTAAATATTAACTATGTGACCATAAATCACCGTTAGCATGGTACCCACATGTGCAGTAACTCGTTACAAATCAAGTCATTTAATCCATACCAGTGTTGCTTAAGACAGCACCATATATCCGTTTCTCCATTAAAACTCTAAATCAACCTAGGGCGCACGCTTCTCACAATTTTTAACGTCAGAAACTTCCTTCACCGCAACCGAATTATCACATTATCGGCTTCTCGAATCTATTTAATTGGATTTAGATTCCGCTCAAAACCCTTTTGCGCAATTCATCAAGTGGTTTGCTGATTCCCCCCCTCCCCTTTTCCCTTTAGGGTCGCAAAAACTCATTCTCTCATATAAAATACACTTCACGAATCACATTGGTAATGAAGATAACAAGTCTTCAAATCACTTTCCACTTTTAAGACCACCTCTAAATCATTTCTCACAACGAATCGCGCTGGAGATCTGTTCTGCCGATAACCGCAGGATCTTCCTCTGGCTAGCTTGTTACACAGTATCTGCAGCGGAACGTGACTCGTTGCCATTTAACATTATAGAACAGTGACATTTTTATAATTAAGGTTTAAGGCTCTAAAGCCGTGTTTGGCAACAGCAAAGAAACAGCTGAAATGATGACTTCTTGTAATGGGGGGAGAATTATCTCATAAATTTTTAGTATGTTAGCTGATTGGTTGATAAAGGATCATTCTATTATATCAAAGGGGGATATTTATTGTGTTTACGCATGTTTTCATTACAAGGGGTTGTTATTAGAAATGCCGAGGGAATTTATTGGGAATACCGAAACGTAAGTTGGTTGTAAATTATGACTTTGTTCCCTATCGGCTGCCGGCGACGTGTTGAATTTTTATGAAAATCGAAATGGTATTAGTCCAATAATGGAGACTTAGGCCTGAATGGGAGGTCAGATGTGTTAAGTTGATAAATTTTATTGCATTTTTCCGACGAAGGTTTTTGATTTATTCTGGGAGGGAAATATGTTATAGATATAATTGCTGATATGAATCTTTCATTTAAGGATAATAATGACAAAGTAGCAATTAGCAAATAATTAGGAATCAGAAAAATGGATTCGAATTCTTTTTTTTTCTTGGCATATCAATTTTGTTGTAATGTAGTGTTAAAAGCCAATTTTTGATTAATCTGTTATTGATAAATAAAAGAAAACTGAATAATTTAAAATGAAAATTACATCTAATTTTTCGAAGAACAATAGATTAAATTCAGATTCGTATTAATAGCATGATATATATTTGAAAAGATTTAAAATTTTGGACAGTAGATAGCAGTTTGAAGGCCTTGAAGAGACTTTTAATGTCGCCACGTCGTTTTATTTCATCACAAAGAAGCAGGCATGTATATGTATGGAGCGACGAGCTCCCACACACGACAAGTGACAGAGAAACCAGAGAAAGCTCTCAAACATTTTATCCTTGGTCTTATATAACCTATATAGATGGGTAAAATATTAGTTTACAGTGCTTATAGACTATTAAGTTTGTCATAGGAATTTCAGCTCGTGTGAATCTCAAAGAAGGGAAAACACAGGGATCTTTTTAGAAAACTATTTTTTAGGTCAGCAACTTTTATCAATCCCTCTCACCATGGGATTCTCTGACTTTTTACAACGCATTTCTTGAATTAATTAAATAGATAACGGGGAATTAAATCTGGAAAGAAGAAAATATTTTTATAATGAAGTTACTATGGGTTAAATTAAGATAAAACTATATATATATATATATATATATATATATAAACAAAATAAGACAACCGAATCAAAACAATAATCAATAGAAAAAAATAGTCAATAGAAAAAGAATCCGGCCTGAAAACTTCGTCAGGGACCACTTTCAAGCAAGGATTCCAAATAAAGGATTTTTCTGAGAGGCATCGGTGGACAACGGTCAAAAGTATTGACACCTCGTGACCCAAAAATCCCCCGAGAATGAAAGCAAAAGAGACATACCAATTTAAACAGCAAAAGACAAAAACAAATCAAAACATTAAAAAACATCAACAAATGAAACAAAATTTTAATTCTTAAAACTTGTTTGAATCAGTAATGATTTTTAGTTTCGATTCCGGTTTTGGTTTCGTTTCCGTGGTTACTTCTGTTTCTGTTTCGTTTAAAGAATTCTTTGAATATTGTGTTTTGGATTTGTTTCATTAATTGGTTCTTATTTATTTACCTTTCATTTTGTGAACTTTTAGCGTGTAATTCTGAATTGAGTTTCAATTTCGATTTCGACCTAGTTAGTTTCGTTTTAAGTTTTGTTGATCAAGAAATTGTTTATATATATATATATATATATATATATATATATATATATATATATATTTAAAATGATGAAATACCTCGTAATAGTATAACATGACAGTAATTAACAACAGTATGCAAACAATAAATAGCACTATATCAAACTCCTTTTTCAATCAATATTGATAACATCTGTGATAAGTGTACAATATTAAAAATAAAAGAACTAAAAGCATTTGCAATAGATTAAACAAAACTTTTACCAACGCAATAAATAAACAAAGCTTAAACTGTAAATATCATGTTTTGAGATTACTTTTTATTAATTTGTAAAAACCAAATATCGATAAAGCTTTGATAGTTTAATCAAAGCTTTTGCATACACACTAAGCAAACCAAAACACAAATAATAAGCAGCAGTCTATCAAATTCCTGTTT